>JAOXJP010249848.1:0-22118 GCA_025762735.1 Platanus orientalis
GGAGAGAAGTTCAAATAGACCCTAATATAAACCACCACTTAAGTCAATGATCTCTAAGGAGTCATGGTAGAAGAACTCCAAGTCTTGAGCATAGGCATAAGCCTAGGAAAACCCCTCCAAGGGGTAGGTCTCCAATTCATCCCGAGGGACCATAGACAAGGATCCCACCCAGGGATGAGACCCCAGAGTTTGAGGATGAAGATATTGATCCCAGGAGTTATAGGAGGCAGCGAGGGTTAAGAGATTGTAGATATCTTAGAGACCTTGAGGAGACGACCCTAAAGTTAATGAGGGTTGATGTGTTTACCTTTAATGGATGCCTAGATCCCAAGCACTTCTTGGACTAGATTCAATGGATGGACCAGTACTTTGATTGGTACATTATCTCCCCTCATAAATAAGTTAAATTCGCTTAGATGAAACTAGTTGGGTCAACTCAGCTTTATTGGGAGTCAGTTGAATTAGCAGATCTATTAGAGACATGAAAGACCCATCATTAATTGGGTAGACATGTGTGATAAGCTCAAAGAGAAGTACGTTTCACGTCATTATCACACTAGACTTCTCGAGCAGTATAACGCAGTCTGCCAAGGATCATCTAGCGTCACTGATTACATCACAAGGTTTGATGATAGGTTGAGATGTGGAGTCCGTGAGAGTCCTGAGACAACCATCAATAGATTTAAAGAGGGGCTTAGACTTGATATACAAAAAGAACTCCGTCCTTACTATATCATCATTTTAGAGGTGCTCTATAGACTAGCCTAGGACATGGAGAGGTGTGTGACACTTTCTGCTATACGTTTTCTATATCTTAGGTGTAAAGATGTTAGACTAAGAGCCTCTATTGGTGGACAGCCACCCATATTAGGTCCTAAGACCTCTAGACCTGTCCTTACTCTCGATAAGGAGAAGGATGTGGCTGAGGGTTTACCTACAGTAGACCCTGAATAGTGTCATAGTCAGATAGAGCATTCTCTGCTTATAAAAGACACTATGCATAAGGAAGCGTCACAAGAGGATCAGTTGTTAAATGAAGTGAGAGTTGATGAGCTACATAATCCTCTTATAGTGAAAATAGGAAGGAGAACCTTAGGAGATTGACCAAGAGGTTCAAAGAGTTCAGGAGAGCACATTTGTAGAGGCCTTAGTGTCTATTTTTGTTATACCTAACATTGACCATGATGTTGAGCAAGAGATTCATGAGATCCAAAAGGTTCAGGTGAGTGTACCCATAGCGATTCTAGTGTTTAGACTTATTGTGCCTGAACCTAACCCTATCCCAGACACTTTGTTGGATCTTCCATATAAGAAAGAAGCACTTGTGCCTAAAGTACACATAGTCTTTGAGAAAGTGGTTCATACCTCTAGTGTATCTAATTCCCCAGTGCCTAATTATGACTTATTTGTTAGACATTTCTGGAAGGTACTATGGAAGATGAGGGGTGCACACATGTTGCTTCTATTGGTTAGACGTTTGTCACATGATTACCATTCACCTATTGATGGGTTACTTGAGGTGGTACTCAAGAGTCATGGTCCTTTACTGAGCATGCAGGTTTCCTTATTGAGATGTTTGGTTGGTGAACACCTTAGGTCATGGGATAGTGTCTTGTACACTGTAGAATTCACGTATAATAGTTCGGTCAATAGGACAACTGGTATGAGTCCATTTGAGATAGTTACAGATTATAGACCTAGGATTCCTATAGACCTCATTCTTATGTCTGCATCCCATCGTCTATTTGAGTCTGCTTTTGCATTTGCATCTCATATTCATTCATTACACGAGGAGATTATGCGTAGAATTGACATGAGTAATGAGCACTATAAATAGTCGGCTGACTTGCAATGATCGTATCACAAGTTCCAGGTTGGGGATTCAGTTATGATTAGATTCCATCCTGAGCGATACCCAACAAGGGTTGCACAAAAATTGCATGCAAGGAGTTCGGGACCTTACAAAGTTCTGAACAAAATTAGACCTAATGCTTATGTTTTGGATATCCCAACTGATTTAGGGATCAACTCTATATTTAATGTGTAGGATTTAGTTCCCTATCATGGCCATTCCACACCAGACCTTAAGCCTTTTCCAAAGACCTAGATTTTAGGCCCTTAGCCTCGGCCTATGCCACTACTTCCACCAGTTACTACTCAAAGGGAGGAGATTGAGGCTATTTTGAATGATCAGATCATTTCTATTTGACAGGGAGGTTGTCAGAGATACCTCATCAAGTGGAAGCATTGACCAGAGATCAACAACACTCGGCTTATAGAGAACGAGCTATAACAAATCAACCTAGATATTCTTGAATAGTACCACAGTCGTTTATCATCAGAGACGACTTTTTCCCAAGAGGGGAGAGTTGATGAGGACATCAGGTCCATGGGTACTTTTCAAACATATCAGAGGCGACGGAGGAGATCTAGGCCCATACTTTGGTTTGGATAGGGTCCCACATGATGTTCCAAACATGAGAGACTTTGGATTGCATGTTTAGGATTTATTTTTGAGCTTATTAATTGTTTTTTTTTTAATTACACTTTTATTTTATGTCTCTTTGTAAAGAGGGTACAAATTTGAGGGTATTTTAGTTTAAATTTGTCTCATTAAGAATATTTTAGTCTTTTTAATGTTTTTAGGGGTATTTTAGAGAAGATTTATCTGAGGAGGGTTATTTTGGTCCAAGGGACCCTATTTTGTAATATCCTAGGCGTGAGTCTCTATAAAGTGACCCACATGCATACTTCTCTAATTAATGAATACAAAATTTGAAAAAAAAGAAAAACGTCTTTTCTTCTCTCCTGGTTTGGCTAACCTTAAAGAAATTCTAGAAAGGGGTTTGGGAACTCTTAAGTTAACGGTGGTGGTGTTTCCTTTGGGTTAAAAGGACTTCTCCTTATTTCTTTATTTTTTATATTTTCTCAATTTTTCATAATCTGGAAAATTTTCCGGCATAGAAGATTTGATCTCCAAGCTTAAAGGAGTGAAGTTTTGGAGCCATTTGAACACACCTAGGTGTTCTTTAGTGTTGGGCGACACACCTAGTTGTGGAAGGAATCAATTTTATGCAAAATCCTAGGAAATCTTTAAGAGATTCCTAGGTGGGGGCGACAATTCCTACTCTGGCCAGCATTGAATTTTTTCCAACTTTGGGACTGATTTTATGGAGCATTGTGAATGGTTTTGTTAGACTATATCAAGGGGTTCAACCACACTATAAAAATCAGGTTCCATCATTCAATTTTCAGCTTGTTTTAATTTATCTAATTTAGTAGTATTTAGGTAGTTGTGTTGGCATGTGTATAGATTGTTTGGGTTAAATTTTCTAGGTATTCTATATACCTACAGCCTGTGTTTTGTGGGGTTAGTTATTCCCTAACCTAGCCTTTTAATTCCCCTTGCAAACCCTCATAGTTCAACCCACTAATCCCCTTTATTTGATTCACTTGAAATTTACTGCACATCACTTGTTTGATAAAATTCCTAACTAGATAGCTTGCTGAATTTTCTGTTTTATCAGTTCATTAGACTCTTCTATACCCTTGAGAAAGATCCATTAAGCCTATAACTCACCTTGACTCATTCTCATAACATGATCTTTGTCTTTCTATATTAATTTTCATATTTAAACCTTCCAAAGAACAGTGTTTTGAACACCCAGAATTTTTTACCAGCAAGCTTACTTTTACTTATTCTCTAATTTAGTTGGTAGTCCTATGCATATAAATTAGAATTCATTTATCTCATTTCTTTCTTTACCCTAACTCTTAATATTGCATATCTAATATAATTGAAACATCACCTAGATTTGCATGTTTTGGTGCTAGTAAGAATCTTGGTTATTATGCTACATTACTTATGTTATTTATATTTAATTTCCTATGACACACTCACTCACCTACATGCATGTTGCATCACAGTGTAATTTTCATGAGGGTGGATTGGGAGAGATCCATAGTACTCTTCTCACTCATTAAAGCCAAAAATCTGTTTAGACGACAACACACCGGATTGGTTCGCATGTTTGATTAAAGGTTATTGATTTTTTTCCCTGCCTGGTAAAGAAAAAATAGGTGTAAGAATATGTCCAGTTTTTATTGGTAGACATGGAACAAATTAAGGTAGTGTTTAATGTTTTAAATTAGACAGTTTGATTTTGGATTTGGAGGCAACTCTAGAAAAGAATAGATGGGTTAATAGGGACTGGTTTAGGGCTGTTGAAATTACGGTTCTGAAACTATAAGGTTTCTGCAAAAAAAATTGATATTTGAGTTAGAAACCATAGTATGAGAAACTAACCTGGAATAGTGTAAGAAAAGGACTGAAGACGGATAACTAGATTGGGTCTCACAGACAGAGGATGATGAATGAAGGAGTTCCATCATTCAGTTATCATCTAGGGGATTAGAATCTTACCTATTATGTGACCAGGAGCTGCACCTATGCTTTGCACACCAGAAAATGGAAGCTTATAGTAGGCTTTTAACAATTTCAGAATAGGTGGATGCAACCATATTTATAGACACTAGGCACAGCAGCTCATCCCACTCATATTTCTATTCCAACTAGTTTAAAAGTCAGAACCCAAATAGACACGGAGATTGAATTCCACTAAAACTTTCAGTATGCTTGTGCCATTCAATTTAAAGAAACTCAAAAATAACCAACTAGTGAGCCCCAAAGTTTGTTTCATATAGGATTTGTAGTGGTGGCCTCCTATTGGGTTGGGGAGCAGTAAATTTCTGCTTGTCAATCTTTCCAATGGGAACAGATATAGGGATCTTTTCACCAATACTTTTTATTTCTTTGTTCTAAGTTTGTAATCTCTATCACACAATTCTTTGCCCCATATGTCATGCAGGTGTTCAATTTGGACAATCAGGGGCTTTTCTTGGTGACAAAGCAGAATGGAAGGCAGAATAGCTTAGGAGGGTTGTAATCTGAATGAGAGGGACTGAAGATGTGTAAGTAGTTTCCAAGATCACAAATGAAGGAAGTTTGGGTGATCCTCTACAGAATTTGTGGGAAGGAGGGATTATGGGAAGCTTGATTTGGGTGCTCAGACGGTTGGCTGTCTTTCGATTACTAAGTTTGAGAATGCTTGGTCAATGTTCCTAGGAAATCAAGTGTCCCAGTTTGGAAGAAATTTTCAAAAAAAGAAGGGGAGAAAAGGAAAGAAAGGGTAATTGAAAGAAATGCTGATTGAATTTAAATTTGAGTAAGTAGGAGCTATAAATGGGTAAATATGAAGATTTTATGCTTTAATGTTAGAGGGTTAGGATGCTCAAGAAAAAGTTCGATTGATGAAACTGCAATGTTAAGTGTGGAGGTGACAATGTTGGTGATCATGCTTATGAGACCCAACTCAATCAACTCAATTAAGCCTTATCCCAACTATACAAATACTGTTCTGCCATTTCAGTCTATCTTGTCCATGTCTTCCATTAAATGACACTCTAGTATGTGAGCTTGAAACTAGTTAAAATTCATTTTTAAATAGGTTTGCCCAAAGTTTTACATTGGCTGCCAACTTGACATTGCAAGCCAAATGTTGCGAGACTCGATGAGAAACGAAATTCTGAAATATTTATTACTGGAGATGAACATGGAGAAGAGGGCTGAAAGAATGTGGAGAACAGGGAGATGAGGCGTGGTGAAATATCTTGGAACTAAATCAACTGCATATTGAGCCTGAAAACTTATAGGGGAACACTTTACTAATAACAAAGCAGGGTAAAATATGATGATGAATTATAAAAAAACTTCTACAGTAAGACTGATATAAAATTTGAAAGCACAGATAGCTTTAAATTATTTATATATAATTAAAAGGGCTTCGGGGCCTACACCGGTGTTTTGGTTGACATGTGGTTTAACTAATTCATGTGGATTCAATGATTTGTTATTTAATAGAAGTGCCAAGCCCGGTCTTGTTTTAGCTGCCTGTTACTTCTATTATCGGCAATGTGTCTCTTTTCTCAGAAGTCTCTTGCAAGTCCTTATATGCGTTCATGGTTTTATTAGTTGCATGTCCTTCCCTCGTTGAACAGAAAGGATTAGAAACAAATTTGGTACTCGGGCTTGATTTGTCACCTGACTAAATTCCTCAGGAGCATGGGAACAAATACCGTCTTTTGTACGTCACAAGTTTCTGATGTGTTAAGTGTACGTGTGATTTTATTTATTAATTTTTTATTGGGTATCATAAGTTTTTGATGTGTTCTACTATATAATCTGCATTGCATTCTATTGGAGCAATGTCACTTCTCTAACTGGTAATTTGTCATGTACCATTATTTTTTTGCGTGCAGATTGTGCATTCTGCATTGCTTAGATTTTTACCGAGTACAACTTTGTCTACAAATGGTTTTGTGTGAACAGATATTAGCTTACTCACGAGTAGAATAACATTTCTAATCAGAGGTGGGAAATTGTTGTTTCTGATAGGCATGTGAGCCAGGACATAAGCCTACTAGATTCATAGAATGTTATAAAGCTTTTCTATTGACTTTAAAGCAAATGTGCGGAATCAACTAAAGAGATATTTGTTCTCATTGCTGATTAACGTTATCGTGGTTGTGCACTTGTTTTATGTTGCTGTGGCCAGGAGTGAGCTCCTTTATTAAACCTGCTCCAGAAAAGTTGTACAAATATCTGGAAGTGCACATGGTACCGGGGGGATTGGCTTACAAAAGGAGTATATGGGGTAAAGCTGTTCTTAAGAGAATGGACTTAAAAGTTTGATGTGGCAATTGTTAGAAAAAAGGCTATTTAAGCATAGTAATATTGTTCAGCTTGTGTATAAAGATGGCATGGCAAAATGGACAATGGGTATTAAAACATCTCAAGGAGGGAGGCTTGTGTCCACTACACTAAAAACTGCTAACCTCCGCTGGGTGTCTGGGCAGACAAATCAGTGCCAAAAAAGTGATCACCTTTCGGCTCTTATGTGCCTGTCCCCTGATGCCAAGTGGAGGTTAGTGGTAGTTAAGGGGAGCAAACACAATCCTCTTTGGATCTCAAGAGATGTCTTTCGTATGTGATGGGGAACGTCTCTGTTCTTGGTTGCGTGATTTTATAATCACAAGGCCTGATTACTGCTATTGAGGGAGTGGGAGTGCACATGGGTTCAGCTTGGGCCTGGCTAAGGTTAGCTTGACTGCAGAGTGGACCTGACCCAAGATTAAATAATTAGCCCCGGATCAGGATTATGTTTATTTTTAATGAAATCCTCAAGCCATAGCCCGGCCTGATATTTTTATATTATGCCTGAAGGTGAAGCCCATGCAGGCAAATAGTTTTCTGGATGATTTTTGGATGGCTGATAACTGAATAACATTCCCCCACTCAAAAGCAAAAAAAGATTTTTTTATCAAATGCTGGAAATAATCCAATCAAACTGATTTTTGTCCTAGAGGTCTCCGGCTGGGGTGCACTAGTTGTAAGGTTCAGACCGAAGAATCTAATCTCTTTGTTCTAGGGATTACTGAAAATTTTCTCCATTTTATAATGGCTTTTTGGTGCTTTTTCAAATTTTCTCATCAGGCAGACAAAGTGGTAGATACCTTTAACAATCGAAATTTAACAGAAGTTTAAAACTTGGTAACCACATTCAGCCTAGAGTCTTAAAATGTGAAGGGATCCTTATTTGTCACTAGAATTTCTGTCCTGCATGGTGGGCGGAGCAAAAGCACCATTAACCGGATCAACTGGAAGACACGATAATGAGTTGGGAAAGATTGGGGTTGTCCTCTTCTCCCCCAACTAGAAAGAGCTCGTTATTGCCTTCTAGTAAAAAGACCAAGGGGTTGTCTCATGTATGAATCGTTCAGAAAGGGCTCTGTAAGCCACGGATATTGTTTATTGCATCCAAGGCGTTTGTTACATAATTTTTAATTCTTCAGTTGTTGCGGAGTTTGTCGTGTTTGCCTTCGTTGGGCAGAAAGTGCAAGGCCCAGAGTTAAGCTTAGTCATATGGGAAAATATTGATGGCCAGTGCCCAAAAGAAGAGTGCTCACGGGCACACACAGAGACGCGGACCCACACCCACCAGAGCCACCATAGATTGGTGATCTTCAATGCAAACCAACGCTTGTTTCATGAGCAATGTGATCAAAGCTTTTGCCTACTCGACTGATTCACCTTGTCGGGGACCCCAAGCGCCTACGTCGGGGTCTAGGTACTCGCTGCTAAAGTGGGTTGCATTGTGTGGCACATAGACATTACGGAGGTGCTAAAGCGTCAGGCAACAAATGTTGCTGCCCGATCTTCATATTCAAAAGAATAAAGAAAATAAAATCAGGAATGAGATCAGGGATACATATTTAGTAGTCCTAGTACTACCAGTACCTAGTTTATTTGAGATATTTATATACTCTACGAGAACTGGACGCCATGTGAGAGAACTCTTGGCTGATTACTTCGATTGGATGATTCTAACCATTCGATGGTTTACTTCTAATTTCTAAAGACTGTTGTCAATGTATACTTGGCTGTCAAAAAATGATCCAACTCGTCTGATTGGGAAAATTTCTGTTCTAGAAAGTCATTTCAATCGGCAGGTGCTTGATGCTGGGAATTCCTGATGTCTGTTGGAGGCGTAGAACCCATAAGTTTAATAAATAAGTGGAGAAAAATAAAAAATAAAAAACTAAGCAGAAGGTACCACACAATGATTTACGTCATTTAACAAGATTGGATATATGTACTAGCTAGCAAACCGGATGATAAGCTGGAGTTCTAAATGCAATGTGTTCTGACTATCACAATGAATAATTACCCTTTTTAGCTGACTCCAAAATCTTTAAACAATCTCTTCAGCTAAATAGCTTTTTCACATGCATGTATAGTTGTCATATACTTGTGGTGTGGTAAGTTTCCTCGTGACGAGGACTTCACGCACGTTGGTTGTGTTTTGGCTTTTAGGGTTATGCCTATGGAGAACTCTACTTTGGTTTCAATTATTTCTTGAGTTTCTAAAGTCTACACAACCGGAACTATCTGAGCCGTTTGTTTGCAGACTTCCAACACTATGCAACGCATAGGAAGATCATTGGTATATGTCTTGGAGGTGGTCGTTGAATCAGAATATTGCATGAGAGAGTCCGACAAATCCATTTTAAAGGCAGTGGATTACCATGCAAGATACCAACCAATAAGTTGTCTCCTAACTTCTATTTGTGTTTTATGTTTTATGTTTATGTGCATCTGCATATTCGTATTATATACACGCTGAAGTTTTTATATTATTTTATATACTTTGATCGATCTAAATGCAAGAACTCGGTTATATTGCATGCATGTAACTGGCATGAGGTGCACATTATAATTATATACAATTTTTGCATATGGACATTGGTTTGAATGTGTTTAGTATCGTGAATTCATTCTAGTATTTGATCTATGGCCACGATTCACTTCAGTTATTTTTTGTTTATCGAGGTTGAACTTCTAATAGCTGAATTTCACGTGAATCTATAACCATTATTCATATAAGATTGTAAGACATAGGATTTTTGTAAATTCTTCACCGGTTCTAACCACTAAGACAGTGTAATTTTAGAAATAATCAAATTCCTAAATAAGAAAAAATTACCCATATTTTGCAAATCCAAAAATTACACAGAAAAGAGAAATCGTTAATTGTAGTTTACATGTCATCAATCTTAATCTCTCTCTTTCTACCAAAAAATTATTAATTTTTTTTTTTTTTGTATCCCCCTGTTTTAACTTTCCTCTCTCTCTAGTACAAGTATCTATCTCAAGAATATATATATTAAAGCAAAAGAAACCCTACGTGAACACCTTCTTTGCTTTTGTACACATTACTACATTTCTCCGCATGTGTCTCTTCCCCATGTTAAAATATCTCACTTATTTCATTTCCCATATCTATCTCTTAACCTACACATGTATGTAATCCTTCTCTCATCCCTAAAATATCCTCTTTTGAATAATTCTCATGTCTTATACCCAAAAAAAAATTTTCTCTAGCATGTCAATCCTAAAATTCTTACTGTCCAAAATAACTCTGCAGTTTATGGTTTTTAATTTTTTTTTTTAACTTTTATTGTTTATTTTTATGTATTCACTTTACTACAAGTTTTTATTTTCTATAAAATTGCCTAATCAAGTACCCATGCTCGCATGGGTTCATTTGCTAATATCTAATCTAAAACATTTGAAATACATGCCAATTAGGGATAAACTTTATTTGGGGGCATAAGGCCTACCCAGCCTTGGGTATCTGGAATGGTCCAGGTTCAGATTTAGTCATGAAGTTGAGTTTGGACCATATTTTAAGGTTAAGGCCCTACACACACAAGTAATAAAATAAGTTTTAGTCCCAATGGGTTAAACTGCGTTCAAGCTCTCAAAGTATCAACAGTACACTGAGCGCCTTCCTTAAATCAAATCACTTCCTTCCCTTCTACGGATCGCATTTGAAGATTTCGTCTTGTTTAAGCTTCCTTACGTTATGGTGAACAAATTCCTCTATGGGGGCCTCTCTGGAAGAAGAGTGAACTGATAGAGATGGATAAACAGCTTCAAGGAGTTCTCTAGGCCACCTCATACTCCATTCACTCCATTAGTGAAACCCATCCAAATGAATCACCCCTACGTCGACCTCAATATGTGACTTCATCTGCCACGTTGTGGTTTGGCTGTTCTGAAAACAGCATGAATAGGCGGGGTTGGGTTTATGAAGCCCAAATTAGTCAGCCTCACGGACAGATTGTGCTGTTGTTCGCCTTAATGTCATCTCTTGGATAGCAAGGTAAGTAGATTGTCGCTCGTATCCATTGAATTCAGTTCGTTGTTGCTTGAGTTATAGGTCCTATAGTAAGTATATAGTAAATAGGTTGAGCTGGACTTGTATGTATTTATGAATAATTTACGGGTTCCAAATCATAATAAAGCTGCCTTTCTTGAGGCAGTCCCGAGTAAAAATGTACCCACGTGTGATTCGGTATTACCTTTTTTTTTTTCTCTTTTTTTAGAAAGCATTTATTAATTTCCTTGTGTTGAGAAAATAAGCAAGCAATAAATGCTTTATATTGTTTGATACTGTATTATTTCTATAAGAAAGAAAATAGTCTTCATGACGGAGATATACATACACACAGAAGATTAACATAATAATACACTAAGCCTTCTCTAAGTTTCTTTACTCCACATCTGTCTTTGCAATTTCATTTTTCATTTTCTGCTTGAGATACACTGAGCCTTCTTGAAGTTTCTTTAATCCATATCTGTCTTTGCTACTTTGTTTTTCTTCTGCTTGAGTCGGAACCAATCTGAGCCATTGATCAGACTCGTCCTCTTGAGTGTGGCTGTTAAATTTTGGGAGAGGGATGTTGGATGCTCTGCTTGCACCAGTTCTTTACTAGAGGATGAAATTCACTTAAAGATAGTGTCATTCGATAGTCCTAGCCAACAAGTAACATTGACTTTTTGATTTATTTTGTGCTTGCATAAGTTACCTGCTGTTGCTTGACATTGCACTAATTTTGTTGCTTGCAAACTGACTGCAACCGTAGTAGCATCTTGCACTGTGACCTATACATCAATATCTCATTCTGATACAAAACTGTCAAATTACGTTTAATACTATGGTAGTTGTTATCCACTGATTGTCTGAAGCGAAAATATCTATTACGGTACAATGTGAACAACATTTTGGCAGAATTTCTGTTCTATATCATGTAATGGATATTATAATGTCCAATTTCATTGAGACTGCGTTTTTTTTGTTTTTTGTTTTTTGTTTTTTGTTTTGTTTTTTTTTTTTTTTTTTTTGTGTTTTTGATTAAATAAACTGAGCTATTCAATTGCAGTAACTTTAAGTGATGTGAATTTAGGGTACGGTATGTTTCTCTTTAATTTTTCCATGAGAAGATATCATCATATGTTTTTATTTTTATCTTGTATGTTTTATACATAGTACTATTGCCAAATTGCATCATCTTCATGGTAAGTGGTACCTAATAGGCATTTCAATTGGGGAATGTATTGCTGCTATTATTCTACAAATATAATTAACATTTTGTGGTAAATTGAATATCTCACCAACGTAGCCCCTTAAAGTTACAATAATTTGTGATTGAATGACATAGTCTATTCACTGAAATTTCTTTAATAGGTTAGCTGCAATCACAGTTAGGTTTGTATTGAAACCATTTTGGGTCAACCAAATTTTGTTCAATTGGTGAACAACATTGTGTTAAATGGGAATCCACCAATCATGTGGCCCAACTGATGAAATATATTGTCAAACATGGGTTGAAACCAAGAAATGACAAACATGTATTGGTGACAAGCTAAATCCCTTGAACAATGTAGGACATCATACTTCGAATATCTCCCCAACAAATCCTCCCATACCTAGTTTAAATATAAATTGATTAGAGCAGGAAAGGGCAAAGAAGGCTAGGGAGAAAAGGTGTAAAAAAAGAGAATTAGATGCTCGGAAATTTCTTTTTCTTTTTCTTTTTCAAAAGGAATACTAAACAATTTAGTTATGCATGTCTGTAGATAAAATCCTTTTTTTTTTTTTTTTTTGAAGAAAATTTTGAGTGGATCACTTCTTTTTCTCGATTTTTCGATCGGGTTACATTGTTTCTCATTTATTTTATGGGTTTTGTCTAGTCTAACTGAATTTGTTGTAAATTTTATTTTTTCTTGGATTCCACCACTTTCTTTTTGGCGCATTCTTGCCAAACAGATGCAGCCTTCAAGAAATCAAAGGGAAAGACATGCATTTGATGTCAAATGCTATGTGTGTGGCAAGTTTAGCCACTGTGTTGTATGCTGGCATAGGAAGACTATAAATAAACATGCCTAAGTGAATGTACACTTGATAAATGCAATATGAAAACAATCGTTATTTTGGGGTAAATTTGCAGGGAATCACAAAAGACTGGTGGTGAATACTGGTGCCACAAAGCATATTCTCTATGTTCGAGGTGTGTTTACCTCTTACACTTCTATAGGGGATGGAGGGGTCGTCTACATGGGAGAATTTAGACCTTAACCCATTGTTGGTAAAGAAAAGGTGCTTTTGAAACTAAGCAAAGCCTAAATATTTGTGAAATTATGAATAGGTATTTTTTGTTTTTGCCTATTTCAATTATTTTTTAATTTATGGCATGGTAGAACTGGTCGTGTGAATACTTCTTATGATAGGATTTGAAACAAGGACTAAAATTTGACTTTGTGCAATATTGACTTTCACAAATGTGGTGTGTTGTTAATAATTAAAAATTATGTACAAGCTACATCAATCAAATTAAATATAAAATCAGTTAGAAAAGATAATTAAAAGTCTAAGATATTAATATATACTAAGTAAATGTCAAAAGAACAATTATTAAATAAGAACTGGAAAATAATAGATAATTGGAAGAGAACCTTCATGAAACAAACAAATGTTATATTGTGCAAGGATAACAACATAAATTGTGTAAATTATGACTGTTTATGTATAGACTAAATGAGCAATGGGAAATTTTGATAATATTATTATATCTAATGGATACATTTTTGTGAATCAAATGAATACATTTACACTAAATTTTGACTCATTTACAAGACCTAGTTAGAGGGAGAATTCAATGATTCATTTGGTTTTTGGTATCTTTTTTCTTGTTTTAATTTCTATGTTATTCCTTGTATTCTTTTTCTTGTAATTTTCACATATTGACTTGCCTAACTTATGAATCCAGAGTTTTGTGTGTTAGGAAACTACATATCTTTCCCTTTTTATGTGTAAATCAAAGGTTAACAAATCCAAGTAATAGTTTACAATAAAAAAACAGTAAAGTAACAAGAAACACAATCACAAGCACAAAAATACACCACAACACCGGAATTCTTAACATGAAATATGCTTTGGTATAAGGGGAAAAACCACAGGACACAAGTCTAGAAATGCTTTCACTATTAATAAAATTGGTGGGATTACAAATTTTCTCTAAAAAAGTTAGAGGATTTCATCATCAAGCAACAACTTGGATAACCATCATTTAATGGACAAAGGTATTTAGAAACCTTATCTCCAACAAAAGGAGATGATGTACAAATTTTGAAGCTTTTAAGTTGTTGCATCTTCTTTCTTCTTCTCCAATGAGAGAAATCAATTCCTAAAAAATCTCCAAAATACTCTATACTTTCTTGGTGTTGTACAATGATGTTGAAGAGTAAGAACAAGCTAAAAACCAAACCTTAAGAGAGAATCCTTTTGTTTCTAGGTTTTTCCCTCTCTCACGACTCCTCTACTTCTACTTTTTTTATTATTTTCTTTTTAACTAAGAGTCAAATGACTTTTTTCCCTTGGACTATAAGTCCCACTTCCCATGAGGAGGGATGCCAACAATTTTCTCTCTCAAACCCAAACCTGCAACATCTCTACAGAATTTATGTTTATCTTTGGGTTAGGCCATTGTCATTATATCTAATCTATTTCTTTCAGTATGAATCTTCTTAAGCGGCAATAACTTGTTTTCTAAAACGACTCGAATTCAGTGGTAGCTCACATCAATGTGCTTAGACTCGGAATGAAAACTTAGATTTTCACTAAGGTGGATGACACTTTGACTGTTATAATGAACAACATGTTTCTTCTATTTTAAACAAGTTCTTGAGAGAACCTCCTCATTCACAACATCTCTTTACAAGATTATGTAGCTGTAATATACTTAGCCTCTGTGGTAGACAGGGCCACAAACTTTTATAACTTGGATTGTCATTATATAGCTTCACTTGCAAAAGTGAACAACTACTCAGATATAGACTTCCTAGAATCAATATCACCTATCATATTCGTATCTATGAAACTTTTTAACACAGGCGTACCACCTTCAAAACATAAACACATCTTGGAAGAACCCTAGTATATATTTAATTGTTTCTCAATGTTCTTTTCCAGGATTGACAAGAAATCTACTAACAACACCAACCACATGTGCGATGTCGGCCCTCGTACACACTATGGCATATACCAAACTTCCTACAATTAATGCATAGAAAACTTTCCTCATTTTTTCTCTTTCCTTCTTATTTGAAGGCCTTTTCTCATTACTTAACTTGAAATGATTTGCAAGTGAAGAACCAACAAGTTTTTCCTTATTCATATTGAACCTTGAAATTCCTAAGTCGGTATGATCCTAGAGAGGGGTGAATAGGATATCTACAATTTTTTCAATTCTTTCAAGATAAATTCTTCACCCTCTTATGATTTATTTTAATTCAATTAAAGATATAGTGGAATTCTTTTAGTTAGTAAATCAACTCTTTATGAACTTATTATAAACCACGAGGCTCCGTCATGTACTATAGTGTTACCTATAGCAGAGCAGGAGCAGGGTTGATAAGTTCCCTAAGGTTGCTTGATTAATCTTTTTATATTAACCTTAGTTAGAGTCACTACCAATTTCCCCACAATATGATCACTTAAGTTTAGTGCTTTGAGTGAATTTCTAAAGTGATCTAAAAATAATGAACTGCAAATTCAATATTCTTTACAAGATTTTCAATTAAACTTAAATGATAGATTAACCAATTTGCAAATTCACTAAAGCCTAGATACTTGTGTGTGTTTAGTGTGTTGGGCAATTTAGCATGATCAATATAAACCTAAACACTTAGGTGATTAATTCTTTATGAATTGCAAACCAAGTATGTAAGTGTGCTCAATTAATCCAATTTGCAAATTCAACTAAGACCTATATGTTTGTGCTTGTTTATGATATGAAAATTAAAGAACAATTACAAAGCATATAATGTAAAGACACAAGTGTTTATAGTGGTTCGGCACACGGGCCTACGTTCACTCTCCAATGCTCACTCAAGGGGCGTGTTGATTTTATTAATAGTTAACTAATAACTATTACAAGGTACATCAACAAGACCTTACCTTTAGTGTCTCCGGTAAAGGTGACTTTGTACTTAGTATCTCCGGCAAGTGCTTACGAGTTCAGTGTCTCCAACGAACTCCCAATCTAGCTTTCGGTGTCTCCGAAGAAAGCTTCCACATCTGGTGGCTCCGACGGACATACACAAGGAATGAATAGAAATGTAGCTTGGTTGTGGCACTTAGCCTCTCAATAGGCAAAGATGACTATGGTTTTTACACCGGTTGAAAAGAGATTTCTATGATGTTTTCTAAGTTGAGCTCTCGCTCTCTAAGGCTCCTTGAATGCTTCAAGGGCTATTCTCCAAGTCTTGGATGATGATTGATCCAATCTTTTGCTCTCAAGACTTGTTTGCTCTCCTCTTTGATGATTTACCTATCTAGCTTAAGAACACCTCATGTAAAGAGGGTTTTCAAATGATTTTCATGAATAGAATGCTTAAGAATGTCATAGAGGAGTTGTGGGAGAGTCCTTAGGTCATTTGGAACATATCCTAAGCCTTTATAAGTGAGCCATGGCTTTCCCATGCCTTTAAAAGATCAAAATGACAGTTAAAAATATAGTCGTTATGGATTTCTGGGCTTTCTCAAGCACTTTCCTCGATTGGTGAGCACTTCGACTACCCAGGCACGAGCGCTCAGCCAAATTTGCTAGCTCTCTAACTCCTCAGATTTAGCATAGACATACCTCGGTAAAACGGCCGTAACTTTCTTTAGAAAACTCTAAATCCTTCGCCCTCTTTTTTTTTTTTTTGGAAAGTAGACTTCTAGATCTTTCCATACATATATGGATTGTAGCCTAATTCCTACTGAAGAGATCTTGGGAGTCCTTAGAAGTTACCTCAAAATTTACTGAACCAGACATCACTAGTCAGTATAGACACTTCTTCCCTAGTGAGCCCTTTCATTCTTTTAAGCATTGGGCTCTTTACGCATTTTAATTAGACCCTAATTAAGTCTTCTAAGTGATTCATAGGGTTAACCATGGTCTCGGGGTTTCGTGAGTACACACACACACCTACCAATGGGTCTCATATACCTGATTTACCTTTCCATGCTTGGAAGAGATGTGTTGGCTTCCATGAGGTAGCTTATACTTGAGACTTGGAATACTTCAATAATGCTTTCATTTCTTTGGTATGGTCATTCAGGCTTTGAGTCCATCTTCTTGGCACTTTCCTAGACTCTAACACTTGAACTTGTATAAGTATACAGTTTACATCACAAAGCCCTATACAACATGAACACTATATGTACACATTTTGTTTTGTGCATGGACATTGGCAATAGATAGACCTAACTATCCTTTCAAACACTATTTTTAATGTACATTTGTTATGATAGCCATATCTTTCTATCATTCATATCACGAGAGATCTTCATACCAAACATTTGTTGTGTTGGTCTTAAGTTTTTCATGACAAAGAACTTGTTTAACTCCTTTTTCAACTTCTCAATGTTGTTAATGTCCTATCTAACTATCAACATATCATTAACATAGAGAAAAATAATGATAAAATCATCATAAAAGAAATTATTGATAAGCACACAATGGTTTAAAGTTGTTCTTCCATAACTTCCAACTAATATCTTTTATGTTCATTAATTTGAGCTTCTTGAATGCTCTCTGGTTCACTCCCATCTGTCAACATAATATATTCATGAGGTGAGTACCTCTTGGATGCCTGATATGTACTCTAATAAACCTTCTCAACCGAGTTTCAACTAGTGATTCTTAAGGGGACTATTATCCTAGTTCTTATTGTTCAACATTACATGTAGAAACATCACCACCAATTGCCTCACTACAACCCTGCACATCTCCCCATTATCATCATGCACAACAAGAAGAACTTGATTATCTACAAAAGGTTGGGGTTTTTCAACCTTCTCAAATCTTCAATTGTTTAATCTTCAAGAAAGGCCATAGCCTTACTTCTTATCACCTTCTTGTCAATTGGATCATATAACTTGTAGCCAAAGTTATCATGTACATAATCCAAGAAGATACATTGTTTTTTTCTGGTCATCAAACTTGGATCGCTCATCATTGGGTATATACACAGATGCCCTACAACCAAATACTTTCAAGTGTCTATAGGAAACATTTTTTTCAGCCCAACTGTTTATGCAACATCTCCATTTAAAGGCGCCGAATGAGATATATTAATCAAATAAGCTATAGTGCACATTGCCTTCTCCCAAAAAGATCTTCGCAATTTTTTCTATGAAAATATACACCTGATTATTTCCACAATAATGTGGTTCATCCTTTCTACTATACCATCGTGCAATAAGGTCTTGGAATAGTTTGTTCATGTCTAATTCCATGATTGTTGCAATACTTTTTAAACGATCTAACATACTTGCCACCATCATCTATGTGCATACACTTCAAAGTTTTTCATATTTCCCTTTTCATCATAGTATAAAAGTATTTGAAGACATCTTACTTGCTCTTTAGTTTTTAAAGCATATGTCCACATTTCTAGAAGCATCATCTATGAAAGTAACAAAATAAGAAGCACCACCAAGAGTTTTATCTTTCATATGACCACAAACATCATAATAAATTAAATTCAAAACATTTTTTTTTTTTTTTGCTTGAGGTGAGTTTTTATGAAATGAAACCCTATGTTGCTTACCAACTCAGCAATGAATATAACTATTCAAAGGCATACCTTTTATATTGGTAAGTTATTTTTTAGTCAAGATTTCAAACTTTTCTTGCTCATGTGACCAATCCTCTTATGCCATAAATCTATAGAAGAATCACAATCTACTATGTTCACCTCACCCTTACATAATTGTGCTTGCATTTTGTATAAAGTGTAGTACTTCTTTCCTCTTGCTATAACAAGAGATCCTTTAGTAAGCTTTTACTGTTCATTATTAAAGTGATTGTTATACCCTTCTTCATCTACTTTTATGGCTGAAATCAAATTCAAATGGAAATTTGGAGCATGTCATACATTTTTTAGAACCAATCTGCATGCAACATTGGTCTCAATGCTTACATCACACATCCCTACATTTTTTGAAGTGTCATTATTTCTCATCTTCACTACTCCAAAGTCACTTGACTTGTAAGATGTAAAGAAGTCCTTACGGGGGTAGAATGATATGAAACACTTGTGTTGATCACCTAATTAGTATCTTGATATGTGAGATAAAGACAAAAATTTTCACAACCCAAAAATATAATAATATCTCCCTTACAAGCAATGGCAGTGGTATCTTTATCACTTTGTTTTTCTTTACCATTTTCTTTTTTTTCTCCTTCTTGAGTTTTTGATATTTATTTGTATAATGACCTAACTTGTCACAATTATAATAGCCGATTTCCTTTCTTGACTTAGATCTTCATCTTGATTTCTCACGGTTATAAGACTTTCTACTTTTACTTCTTCGATGGTTTTTTGTGACAAGTGCTTCTAGTGTAGAGGAACCCAATGATTTTTTTTCTTGTCTTCTCATTTAACAAACTTCATATTATTAACTTAAAGTAATAACCCCATTTAGAGTGTAGTTGCTAAGAGACACTACTAAGGTCTCCCAATTGTCTAGCAATGAATTGAGTAGTAATAAGGCCTTGTAAATTGTCATCTAACACCATTTCATTGAGAGCTAATTCATAATACTATGCATTTTATTCAAATGTTTCGCAATTGAACCACCTTCCTTGTACTTCAAATTTACAAAATTCCAAACTAAGAAAGCTTTGTTACCTATAGTCTTTCTTTCATACAACCTTTTTAATTGCTTCCAAAGAGAGTGTGTTGAATCTTCAGTGAATATATGATGAAAAACATTATCATCTAACCATTACTGAATAAACCCAATGACTTTCTAGTTTGGACATACTTTTAAGTTTAGCCTCATCACCTTCTATGAGTGAATATAAGTTTTTATAATAAAATAAATATTTCATTTTTGCCTTTCAAATAAGCCAATTTCTTCTACTTTGGTTAACCATTCAACTTGTATTTGCCTCCATGATTTGCACATGAATAATTAGAGCCTGACTATAATACCATTAGTTGGGAAACCACACACATTTCCCTTTCTTTGTATAAATCAAATGTTAACAAATCTAATCATTAATAGTTTACAAGAAAATAACATTTAAGTAACAAGAAACATAATTACAAGCACAAAAACACACCATAACACCAAAATTTTTAATGTAAAAAACTATTTGGTGTGAAGAGAAAAACCACGGGATACAAGTCCAGAAATACTTTTATTATTTGTAAAATTAGTGTGATTACAAGTCTTCTCTAATCAAATTAGAGGATTTCATCATTAAACAACAACTTGGATAACCATTATCTAAAAAATAGATACTAGCGGAATTTAAAAACCTTAACTCTAACAAAAAGAGATGATGCACAAATTTTGAAACTTTTGTCCACGTCATGACTCTACTATTTCTATTTTTTTTTTTTAAACTAGGAATCAAAGGATTTTTTTATCCTTAGATTGTGGGTCCCATGAGATGGGATGCCCAACATTATGGAGGTAAGTTCTGTTTTTAAACAATGTAGGAATAAAAAATAAAGATAATAATCAAAACGCCTAACAACATAACCTGTTCACTGAACAAAAGAGAGATCTAAAATCCATTGCTAAAGACTCGTCTAAGGAAACAAAGCCGTTCTCTGCAAGACCGCAGGCAATGGGTATAGAGGAACGAGTGGTGGGGACTTGATGTTCGGAGATGGGCCAGAGAGCTATAAAAACAGCAAGGACAATTCTAGGCAAGTCACGACTATCACTACTACTATTACTACTAACTACCACGTCAGAATGGATGATTGTATGGAGGGACGGATTTCCTCCGTAAGGAATTAAAAGGCAGGAACTGTAGTTGAGGAAGGAAGAAAACTAACTGGAAATGTTAAGAAAGGAGTAAGCAACCAGTTGAAAGCCCCCACGAGCTTCCTTACATACGAGGCCTAAAAGATCTGCTGTAGCAAATTGAGGCTTTATGCTTTTATTTTTTTATTTTTAACCCACACCGTGGCTCTAAGGGATGGGGGTCTGGGTCTGAAATTAAAGATTCTGCACCCGATTCGGATATATGGTGCTGGAAGAAGCCCTTATAATTAGGGTTGATGAGTTTGACATGATCATGATGATGTTGGGACAGTGGAGAGAGAGAGAGAGAGAGGCTGTACAGTACATTCACATTCACATTAATGGTACCACCAAACCACTGCTATTTATTTTATGACGCTTTTATTAAGACAAAAAAATTTGGTAGTATTTTACAATTACATAAGCTTATTATTTGTTTTATACAACAAACTGTGCAGACAAAACTTTAAAACTCCCGCCCAAATTTGGTTAGAATTTTATACTTTTTGGATAAGTATGTCACGTTTTGAATTCAGTTTTACGTTAGTGTACTTTAATTGACTGTACAGGATCCATGTTTAAAACAAGAGAATAAGTTTATTTATGAAGTATTGTGATTAAAAAAAAAATAGATAAGTTAATAAACCATCCATCCTAATTACAAATTATTAAAAAAATGATGAAAAGTAAGTTACCCCAAAGGGATGGGCCGTGGGGATGTGTGGGGGCCCGGTGGGTTGCATTATCATATCACTTGACCAAAAAATCAGGCCGAGTGAGGGGTGGGGCCTGCCTTAATGAATTCATTAAACCATCGCCGTTTTCCGGGGAAACAAAGTAAAAATCCCGTACGAAATGGAGATGTCATGATAATTCACCATATGCTCGTCGTGCGTCTCCTTCATTGTGAAATATACGAAACATCTGATCAAGAAAACAAAAAAGAAATATACAAAACAAATGTTCTGTGATGAGGAAATGTGTGATTCTCTGTAAGTATACTGTAGACTGACCGTGGTGTGTTTGGGGTTCAAAACAGTATTTATCCAAAATTACTTCATGGCATGGGTCAATCTGTGGCACGGGTTTTTTTTTTTTGGGTACGGTCACATGAGCCTTCATCATCACAGCTGCTTGAAACGGGATTGACCTGATCCTGATCCTGATCCAGCTAGAACTTCTGAGCAGGCAATACCACTTGCACTGCTCACCCTATCCCCCAACAGGGATTTGACCTTGGGTCTCCCTATGGATGACAGATGCCTCAGCGGCGAGAACTATGGGTTTGGCTTAATTCTGTGGCACGTTTATATATATATATATATATATATATATATATAT
>JAOXJP010249859.1:0-36791 GCA_025762735.1 Platanus orientalis
CGAAGTGAGACAATACAAGTTGAAGGTGCTAGAAGGACTAGAGGAAGGCCAAAATTGACCTGGGTGGAGGTAATAAAGAGGGACATGGCAACTTGTAATTTAATAGCAAATAAGGCCCTAAACAAAGCGGAATGACGGAACAAGATTCGTGTAGCCGACCCCAAATAGTTGGGATAAGGCTGTTTGTTGTTGTTGTTGTTGTATAAAGGGGATAGATCTAAATTGGATCCCTGTACAAACAAATGTATTTTTTTGGGATATCCTTCTACTCAAAAGGGTTATAAGTGTTATAATCCGGCGATGGGTAAAAAATTTGTCTTAATGGACGTTACCTTTTTTGAGTCTATTCTTTTTTTCTCCCCTTCCAAGGCCTCTCTTCAAGAAGAGAGTTCATGTAGTGAAGAGAGGTCTACTTGTTTGCCCTCTGTGTTACCATCTCAAGTTCCCGTTATAGTCCCTCCATTCATAAAGTGGTTTTTTTGAGAGAGCTATCTCTGTGGAGGAAGTCAAGGCAGCCCTTGGTGCGTTGTGTGATGACAATGCCCTAGGGTTGGATGGCTTCCCTGTGAAGTTCTTTAAGGTTTTTTGGGAGTTGTTAAAAAGTGTGGTTATGGCGGGCTATTAGGGAGTTCTTCTTTAATGCCTCGTTATGTCGCAATGCCAACGCTACTTTTCTATCCCTCATCCCCAAAAAGAGGGGGTCGGAAGAGCTGAAGGACTTTAGACCTATAAGCCTTCTAGGGTCTTTCTACAAGCTCATTGCCAAAGTGCTCTCTAGAAGGCTGGAAGGTGTCATGAGTTCAATCATTTCAACTTCCCAAAGTGTTTTTGTTCATGGGTGTCAGATCTTGGACTGTTCTCTTTTGGCCAATGTGTGTTGACAAGTGGTTGAGGAATGATCATCCGGGGGGTTTGTTGCAGCTTGACATGGAAAAAGCCTAGGATCATGTGCATTGGGAATTCCTTATAGACTCAATGGATGGTATGGGTTTCGAGCGGATATGGTGCAATTGGATTCGGACATGTACTTCCTCCACTTCATTCTCCTTCTCTTGCTAAATGGTTCGTCAGAGCATTTTTTTCGCTCTTCAAGGGGTTTGAGAAAAGGCGATCCTTTGTCTCCATTTTTGCTCAACATCGTCATGGAGGCTCTAAGACACCTGGTTTCCATTGTCAAGTCTATGGGGCTCTTACAGGGCTGTCAGGTGGGGTGTGAGGGTCCTTCCATTCCACTGATCCAGTATGTTGACGTTGCCCTTCTCTTCCATCAGCCTGAGTTGGAGCAAGTTAGAAATTTGAGAGGGATTTTGCTAATGTTTGAAGCGGCATCAGTTATTAGGGTGAACCTGCTAAAGTCCAAGATGATTGGTGTTGGGCATGTACCAATTTTGCCTATCTTGGCTGATTGTTTTGGCTGCTCTGTGGATGTGCTTCCTATTTCCTATCTGGGGCTGCCTTTGGGTGCCAAGCACAAAGTTGTGGCTATCTGGGACCCGGTTTTGGAGCGTTTGGACAAGCGCTTGTCGTCATGGAAAGGGAAGCTCCAATCTAAGGGTGGTAGAGTGGTCATCTTAAATAGTGTCCTTGCTAATCTTCCGGTCTACTTTCTGTGGTTGTTCCCTTTGCCCAGAACAGTGGAAAAGTTTATCGATAAAAGAAGGCATAGGTTATTGTGGGGTGGGCCGAATTTGGAGCATAAGATCCATCTTGTGGGGTGGAGGACCATGTGTTTGCCCAAAGAGAAAGGGGGGTTGGGCTGCAAGTCGCTAGACTGACGAACAAGGTTATTTTGCTTAAATGGCTTTGGCTGTTTGAGAGCCACCCCAACAGTTATGGAGGAAAGTGATCGAAGCCAAGTTCGGTGTGCGGTGGTCGGGCTGGGCCAGTGGCATCCCTCCGGGTCCTTATGGTAGGGGTTTATGGAAATTCATCGCCAATGGGTATGTTTGTTTCTCTCCCCTCATTGGCTTCACTCTGGGCCCCGAGGATAAGGTGAGTTTTTGGAAGGACAGGTGGTGTGGTAGCAATACCTTTTTGGAAATTTTCCCTTGCATTTATCCTTTATCTTTGGCGAATGAGGGTTCTGTGAAGTGCCACTTAGTGACTAAGGAGGGTTCCAAGGGATGGAACCTCCACTTAAGGCGTGCCGTGAACGATTGGGAGATGCCGGAGTTGTTGAAGTTGTTGGACCTTATTCAGAGGGTGACTCCGGATGGGGGGATAGAGGATGAGTGGCGGTGGTGCCCAGCTGTTAGTGGTCTTTTCATGGTCAAGTCGGCTTATCAGGCATTGGTTCCTAGGAACGTCGTTGACTTTCCCTCTTACCTGATGTGGATTCCTCAGTTGCCATCTAAGGGCTTTTTCCTTCTTTGGTTGTGTTTTCACGATCGGGCCCTGACGCTTGACAACTTGATCTCGAGAGTCTTTCATATGCCTAATTGTTGTTGCATGTGTGGTGCTGCCGAGGAGACCGTGAACCATCTTTTCCTTCACTGTTCGACTGCGAGGTCTATCTGGATTCATTTCTTGCGCCATTTCCAACTGCCTTGGGTGTTGCCGGAGTCTTTGAAGGCCTGTCTTCTCTCTTGAAGCATCCCAAGGGATGGTCTATCTCCTCAGGGGCGCTTTATGTGGAGATCCCTTCCTATTGCGATTTGTTGGATCATTCAGTCGGAACGCAATGCTTGTATCTTTGATGGGAGGTGCTTGGACCACTCTAAGCTACCAAACTAGGTCCTTGCTCTATTAGCCGGCTGGTTGGGTCACCTCCCTTTGTTTCAGAAGATGAGTCACTTTCAATGGTTTCTTAAGTGGGTTGTGGTTGTTTTTGGCTACTGTCTGTTCTTGGCTTGGCATTCCCTGTATTTCCTTTTGAGTTGGTGGCATTTCTCATGCTGCATTCCTCTTTCAAATATATTTTCTTTATCTATCAAAAAAAGGGAAAAGATCTACTTGTTTATACAAAGAGGAAGAACACGACAAGCGATCCACTTTTGGTTGTCTTTTCAGACCTAGGTAATCCTTCATCTCCTGATCCCAATTCGCATTCTAGAAATGATGATGAATTTGATCTTTTCATCGCTCTTCGAAAAGGAAAGAGGTCTCGTACTGACCATCCTATCTCTAACTTTGTGTCATATAAAGCCTTCAATCTTATATATCGTTCCTTTGTTGATTCTGTGTCATCTACATTGTTGATTTTGTGTCATCTATCCAAGTCCCTTCCAACTTGAAAGAGGCAATGTCTCAAAGTCGATGAAGAGATGTCATGTGTGAAGAAATGACCGTCCTAGAGAAAAATGGGACTTGGGAACATGTGAACCTTCTAGCTAGGAAACAACCAGTGGGATGTAAGTGGGTGTATACCATCAAGTACAAGTAGGATGGATCTATTGATAAGTACAAGGAAAAACTGGTTGCAAAGGGATTCACACAAACTTATAGAATTGATTACCAAGAAACCTTAGCACCAGTGGCCAAGATGAATTCAATTCATGTATTGTTATCTATTGCAGCCAATAAAAGGTCGTCACTTTAACAATTGGATGTAAAGAATGCATTTCTACATGGAAGTGCACATGATGCTGCCTCCAGGTTTTATAGTTCTAGGAAACAAAAAATAAAGTGTGCAAATTGAGGAAGGCATTATATGGACTCAAACAATCACCCAGGAAATGGTTTGAGAGATTTAGTGAGAGCCTAACAAAGGTGGGCTGAAGGAAATCCCAGGCCGATCACACCTTGTTTGTTAAGCATTCAATTGACAGGGACTACAGCAATTATTGTATATGTCAATGATATAGTGGTTACTGGAGAAGATCCCAATGAAGTAGGCAAACTAAAGTCTCATTTGAGTAGTGAGTTTGAAGTAAAGGATTTGGGTACCTTGAGTTACTTCTTGGGCCTAGAGGTTGCTCGGTCCAAGAGAGGTATCTTTGTATCTCAAAGGAAGTATGTGTTGGATTTACTCACTGAGACGAGACTATTAGGGGTCAGACCTACAGATAGCCCCATTGAAACCAATCCTGAGCTGAATAATCAGGATGGAAGGCCATTAATTGATGCAGGATAGTATCAAAGACTTATTGGGAAGCTAATCTATCTTGCGCTTATACGACCAGACATTGCATTTGCAGTCAGAGTTGTCAGCCAATTCATGCATGCACCCAGAACAACCCATCTGGAGGCTACCTTCCGTATACTGAGACATCTAAAGTCAACTCTAGGAAGAGGTCCACTATTTTCTAACAATGGTAATGTGAAAGTTGAAGTTTATACAAATGCAGACTAGACAGGATCGGTCATAAATAAAAGATCAACCTTCGGTTACTGTTCATTTGTTGGTGGGAATCTTATAACATGGAAAAGCAAAAAGCAATCTGTAGTTGCAAGATCGAGTGTTGAGGCAGAGTTTAGATTGATGGCCCATGGAATCTGTGAAGCTCTTTGGTTGAAGACTATTGCATGAGATTGGGGTTGAAGTACACATTCCCATGAGTTTATACTGTGACAACAAATCAGCCATTAGTATCTCCCACAATCCTGTCCAACATGACCAGACAAAGCATATAGAAGTGGATCGCCATTTTATAAAAAAAAAAAAATACTAGATAGACTGATTTGTACTCCCTTTGTTACTACAGATCAGCAGTTAGCAAATGTACTGACAAAAGGAGTTACCAAGATGCGGCTCCATGAGATCATTAGCAAGTTGGGCATGGTAGATATTCATGCTCCAACTTGAGGGGGAGTGTAGGAGTACAGTATATAGGGGTATTTATGTAATAAGGGTATTATACACCCATGTCTTTGATATATCATATGTATTGTGTATGAATACATAGTTAATATAAATACCAATGTATGAGACAGAGATACTCATATGGTTGACCCAATCTTGTTATTTTCTCTCTTATTTTTCTTCTTCTTCTTCTTCCTCCATTAAACATACAAATCCATACAATAAACTCAATATTCAAGTCGTCTCCCATCCATTGCAAGGTCCTGATCCTGACTAACAAGCACACGCACAGATTAGGGGTTGGGATGTGGAAAACCATAGACCTCTATCCATAATTGTGGCACAACCACAATTATACCAAGGTTTTGTTTCTTAGAAAGTCACCTGCAGTCTCTTTAACAGTCTTGGATTATGAGTTCATGGGGAGAACAAACAAAACCATGGTAAAGCATCACACTGCTAAGCATCTAAAGTTTAAAAGATCATTTATTTTCCCATTACTATCACTCACCTAAGAATCTTAAATTAAAAGGATCAAGAACTTGCCTATTGGAAAATAGAAGCATCTACTTCAAACATAAGTTAAAGAAACTATCCATTAGCTCTACCTACAAATTTTAGTGTTTCAAATTATATGGAGCCGTTTCTCACACCATTTGATGGATTTGAATCTCCCAAATAAGAGCTTCCTTCTCATCAATTCATAAGAGATTTCATATATAGATCAAAAAATATTGATCAGTCTCAAAGTCATGCAAAATGTAACACTGCCAGAAATTACCTCTGATTAAATCAAAATACTTAACAAATAGAAAATAGCATTGGGAATTATTATTTTTTGACAAATGTGTGTTGATCAAGGGAGGTTCCTAACAATGTTTATTTCATTTACAGAATATGAAAACCAAAATTTAATTCTGTTCAGAATGTGCAGGATAGGGAAAATAGGACCAAACCAATGGCCTCAAGATTGTCATAGAAGATGCAGTCCCATTAGAAGTTTGCTTAGTAAATACAGTTAGAATATTACTCCGTTTCCCAGGTAGAACAATTTAACATAACTGATAGTTATATAGTGGCACCAGGTTGCATACCTACACCAAAATCCCAGCTGTCTGCCTCTCCTTCCACATTAAGGCCTCCTAATTATATGAAAAGAAAAACAAAAAAGGATGGTCAGCACTATGACTTTAAAGTCTATTGCACCAACCATAGAAAAACATTTTGGAATACAGGAGTTGTTTTACACAATCAAATTGCATGATCTTAACTCCTGCAAATTAAAAGAACAACATAATTGGTAATGATGATGATGATATATATATTCATAGTGTCATGCCCATTGTAAATGAATATATTATCCGTGTAACAATGCATCTTCATGAAGTTCACACATATCCTCTGTCCATGCTTACATAGTCGTACAAAAGGTACTTTGAGCACAAAGATAAATTGTTCCAGATCCTCAAGTTTGTAATCCTACAAGTGACTTGTTCAATAAAAATCAAGGAGGCTGGTTTAGCAGTCTCCAATGTCAGTATGACAAAATTAAGGATATACGTTGCTTGTCTAGAACGCCTTAACTTCTGGTTTCACAGAATAGCAAATATATTATACATATCATATGGGTTTATAATTGTTCCATAATGTTGAAAAGATTAGAGGTATTTCTTTAGGTTTTAGCATATTTTATATTTGATTTATTTGATCTACGTAGTTTGGGGTTTGAAGAGAAGAAAGAAAAAAGATAAAAGAAGAAGAGAGAAAACGTAGATGGAGGAAAAAGGTGAATGAACTTAGTTTTCTCTCATCACACTTATATATTTATATGAAAGTTGATGGTATACAGTATATATACAATGATTTATCAATCTATAACCAAAATACCCTTTGTATGAATACAGCACACGCCTCCAAGAAGTACTAAACTGGTCACTAACCCATTGGCGAAAAAGCAGTGTTCCTAAACATTTGCACACCAAAAACAATTGCTAGATTTTCTCTCTTCTTCCTAATATATTTTTTACTCCCTGATCAAAAAAATATGACATAATTTATTACTCAGTTAAACTGCAGTGAAACTACCAAGGGAATCCCTAGGACCCATTTGGAATCCCTAAGAGGACATATGTAACTCTAATGGACCATTCATGAAAGACAATAGAACCCATAACAGAAGTGGAACAGAGCTATTCAGAGTCCATCAGTACAATAGACTCAGGTGGACAACAACAAAAACGAAACCACTATTTACAAAGGAAGATAGAACCCCACCCCCTTTTCAAGTCCACTGGCAAGTAACCCCCCAAATTCTTACAATTTGAGCCCCAAAAGCAAGCTAGCTCCTTTGCTCTGCAAAAGATGTTAAACGTTGGCTTGCTACTATCCTCAAACACCCTTTTATTCCGCTCAAGCCAAAAAAGCCAAAAGACGGACAGACTAACAAGCTTCCACAGATATTGACCTTTCAAGAATCCTTTCTAACATAGGGACAATGGACGAACAAATGGTCTACAGACTCCACATCCCACATACAAAGAGATCAAACATTTGTGATGATCATGCCTTCATGCTGAAGAACATCAATAGTAGGGAGACGGCCCTTAGCCATAGTCCATAGAAAGAAGATGATTTTTCAAGGGATGGGGGTCTTCCAAATCAAGGACCACATGTCTTCCTTCTCTACCGCCTCCCAACGAGTGTCCCTATATGATTTAATAGAGAAGATCCCGCTACTAGATAGGGACCATTTTAGGCAATCCTCCACCTCCGGCCACAAATGAATAGAATTCACCCTTCCAAGAAGGTTTGCCATCTCCTCAATTTCCCAATCATTCAAGCCTCTTCGAATATCCATGTGCCACACCCCTCACTCACCTGCCGTCTCCCAACAATTCTCCACCTTAACCTTCTTATTTCTAGCTAAACGATACATATTCGGATATTCCAACTTGAGAGACCTCGACGAACACCACCAATTCGTCCAAAATTTATTATTTGAGCCCGAGTCCACCTCTATTTTAATCTTTTTTTTTTTTTTTTTTGAAATCTTCATGAAGCTTCATAATTGCCTTCCAACAACCATAGCGATAGGGAAACATAGAAGATTTAGTTTCCCACTCACTGACCAAGCCATATTTATCTGCCACAACTTTGCGCCACAAACTCTCTTTTTCCTGACCAAATCTCCACAACTATTTAGCAAGGAGGGCTTTGTTGACATCTCTTATCTTATTAATGCCCAAGCCCCCAAACTTCTTAGGCCTATAAACATCATCCTAAGCCACCAAGTGTAAACCATCCCCTTGTTTGCCTTTTCCCCACAAGAACTCCCTTTGGCATCTTTCAACCTCTCTTTCGATCGAAACTGGCACCGAAATGAGAGAAAGGTAGTAGGTTGAGAGACTGGCTAGCACCAAATTAATTAGAGTAATCTTACCACCTTTGGAGAGCACACTGCCTTTCCACCTAGCTAATCTTTTTTGAACACGCTCAATCACTGGACACCATGGGGCTTTGCTTTTGTATGGGGCACCCAACGGGAGACCAAGGTAAGTAGTTGGAAGAGAGTCAACCCCACAGCCCAAGCAATTAACCAAATAACCAATTTGATGCACGTCTCCCATAGCAAACATTCTACTTTTTTGCAAGTTTACCTCCAGACCAGAGACGGCTTCAAAGCAGCGGATCACACATCTAAGATACATGATCTGATCTAATGAAGCTTTGCACATAATAAGAGTGTCATCGGCAAATTGCAAATGCAAGACCATTAGGCCATTGTCCCTAACTTTGAAAAATTCCAACAAATCACCCGAGAAAGCTCACACAAGAAGAGCACTAAAAGCTTCAACCACTACTAAGAAGAGAAAAGGAGATAGGAAATCTCCTTGCCTCAAGCCCCTCGATCCATGAAAAAAGTCTAATGAAGAGTCATTCAGTAATATTGAAAAAAAAGTTGTTTCATAACATTTTTTTCATCCACTATCTCCATTTATTTCCAAATCCCAATATCCTCAACATGTAATCCAAGAACTTCCAATTTACTTTGTCATATGCTTTTTTCAGATCTAATTCACATAGCACCCCAGAGTCCCCCTTCTTTAAAATAGCATCCAGGCACTCATTTGCCACTAGCACACCATCCACACTTTGACGGCCTTCCATAAAAGCACTTTGATTTGGAGAAATGACATCCTTTAGGATCTCTTTCAGGTGACAAGCGAGAGTCTTTGAAATAATCTTGTAGACACTTCCCACAAGGCTTATAACCCTAAAGTCTAAAATTTTATTTACATTTTCCACCTTCGGAATAAGGGATATGTATGTTGCATTGCTCCCTAAATCAAGAAAAGCCTCATCATGAAAGTTTCTCATGGTGTCCAAAATATCATCTTTAACCACCTCCCAGCAATGCTTGAATAAACCCATAGAGAACCCATCCAGCCCAAGGGCTTTATCATCTTCAAAACTCCATACCACTCTTTTAACCTTCTCCTCCTTAAAAGGGAGTTCAAGCCACGATCTTACACTACCCGAAATTTGATAGAACTGCACCCTGTTTAAACTCGCTCTTCTCCAGCCTGGCTCCTTATAAAGCTTCATAAAATAGGAGACAATGTGATATTTTACAGCATTGGACTCCACCTCACAACTATTTTCATCCACCAATGAATGAATAAAGTTTGTAGTTCTCCTAGTAGAGGCCACCCTGTGGAAAAGCGTGTATTCCTATTCCCCCTTTTTTAGCCACCTCACCTTGGCCTTTTGTTTCCATTTCACCTCTTCAAGAAAAGAAATTTTGGCGTAGTCTTGTTTTGCTTGGACCCACAAAAGTTTCTCACTTTCTAAGAGACTCTGCTATTTCTCATTAAAGTCCCATAAAGAGATATCCTCCAAAAGTTGTTTCTTTTTCCCTAGCACATTTCCGAAAACCTCCCTATTCCATGTTCTCAGTTTGTCCCTAAGCAATTTAAGCTTCAATCTCAGCCTTTGGCCAAGCTTTCCTGAAACATCAAAAGCTCTCCACCAAGACTTCACCAAATCCACAAAGCCCGAGCTCTTAAGCCACAAATTCTCAGATTTGAATGGCTTGGGATCGATATTCACCATCTTGCCACATAGAACCAAAGGGATATAGTTTGATATGGGTCTAGGATGAGCTATTCTTTTGGATAGGGGAAACAAAGAGGCCCATTCAGCCAAAAAGATAAACCTATCCAATTCACTCAAAGAGGGGGAGGCTTGAAACTTTGAGCATGTTACTCCACACCTGAGATAGAGACATCCCTCAAGCCACATGAATTGATGAAGTCTGAGAATAATCTGGATCCTTCTAATAGCCTGGACTCTCTCAGTCGATCCCCAACTGAGAGAATTTCGTTAAAATCTCCACAAATGCACAACAGGCCTGTCCAAGACAATCTAATTTCAGATAACTCGTCAAAAAATGTTGATTTATGGTTGGCTAGGCATGGACCATAAACCCCAGTTATCAGGCCATCTTCTTCAAACCCTATAACTCGTCCCTTAACAGAGATAGAAAACCTCCTACACCAAGAATTCAAAACCTCAATTTTACTGATATCCCAAACCATCCAAATTCCACCCACCGAACCCATGGCGGGGAGACAAACAACATCCACCAGAGCAAAGGGGCAAACTTTCCGTAAGAAAGCACGAGGAACAGACTTCAGCTTCAATTCCACCAACACCACGAATTCCACAAAGGTAGAATTAATAATATCTTTGACTTGCATCATTTTCTCAAAACTACCCAAGCCTCTCACATTCCAAGACAAGACAGAAAGATTCATAAAAACTAACAAACAACCCAAATAGATAAAACAAAAATACCCAATCACTTGCCGTCTCTGAATAACCTCCTTCTGCTTGACGCTCCCTGCCTGAATGTTAATCGAAGATTTTGGACTTCACGGTAGAGTCTTCTAAATTCCATTCTCGAGCCTGATTAAGAAATTTCCCTTTTCAGAGCCGTTAAGAGTTCAATAGCCTATCTTTCAACTCCTTCAAAGGACACACCCAAAAAAGAATTGACCGTCTGCATTTGATTTAACACCCAAAAGGAGACCTTGAATAAGGCCCGAACATCCTCCTCAACTACCACCATCTCCAGGCTCTAATCACCCTCGCAATACCAAATCGGCTCAGACGCAGTCTCCCTTTCATCAAGGCCAATTGGATACTCCCATCTAGCTTCATAGTGTGTCACTTAAGCCTCCTAGAGACGTTGAAGAGGGCCTGCATGATTGGCCACAACAGCAGGAGAAATCGGAAGTTGCTCCTCCTGAGGTATCACCACCAGTTGATGTTGCGCCTCCTTAGATGGACGCGCCTGAATCCTAGGAGAGAAGCAATAAACCACCTCTCATCAGCCGAATGAATGTTATCTTCGTCATGCACCATCGGAGTGACCTTTGGATGCGGCCCTAGGTCCTTCTGCAAATCCATCAACGAACCAAGAGCACTGGTGCCAAAGTGGGAAAGCACCCAATCTTTCGTTCACATAGAGGAAATGGGTTTCTCCATCGGAAAAGACCTCTTCGCCCCACCCCAACCTCCCACCCTTACCCTCTTATTAATAAAAGGACCAAGGTAGATTGGTAATCTCCAGACATTCTTTAAGATTTTCGGGTTTACCCTTTTATGCTTCTCAGCCATACCCTAATTTATATATATGTGTGTGTGTGTGTGTGTGTGTGTGTGTGTCAAGTATAACAGGACAATAGAAAAATATTACCAATTTTCTTCAGCCATTCTGAAGTTTTCAACTAGGAAAAAAGAAGAATCATCTCCTAGAGAAGTTGTACCAAATAGAATGAGTCTACTCAGCTTTCATACAAAAAGTCAACACACCTTGGGTTTTAAATCCTCGTAAATCATCTTGTCAAAAAAATCACTTCAGGTAAATGAAGTCTGAGACAGCACCTTCAGGTAGATTGTGAAAATCTAACTAAATGTATCAATTTATCCTTTTATGGGTATTAAAGGTCATTACCCAGTGCTGGTCCCGTAACTACGGGGTGCTGGGAGGGTTCGACCAGAGGTAGACCTAACCTTTGGCTTTTTTACTAAATGAAAAACATCACAATAGACCGTACCATACAGACTATATCTAATGGCTATATAAAAGAACAAAATTGGGACAGTTAATTAAATCAAAATAAGATTAACTGATTTATCAATCAAAAAAAAAAAATTTAAGCTTCCCAACTTAAATCAAAGCAAGATTAGCTGATGCCTTTATATTTTTTCAGAAACATTGACCAATGATAAAATAAGGCTTTGATTCTATCGATACTTCTCTCCAACATGCAATACTTGTCTTCAAAAATACTCATTTTCATCTATTTCCCTCTTTCTTGAGTAATGCCAAACAGCAATATTGATCTTATCCGGCAATGGTATGCCCCTTTCTCCCACCCAAGAGGTAAGAAATTTTGGGCTGATCTTCTTAATGGAATTTCTTGGGGCATCTGGAAAGAACGCAATAGAAGGATCCTTGAAGGTTCATCTAGATCTTTCCCTCAACATATTGACTGTATCATATTTGATATAGTATCTTGGACCATGGTATCAAAGGAATTTCAAGGTCTCTCTATCAATGATCTTATAAGGGATTGGCATTCTTGTATATTCCACTGTTTAGAGCTTAATCATTGTATCTTGTAATTTTTCCTTGCCTTTTTTACCCTCTCCGTCGAATAATCTGCCCCCCTCTCTTTTTGCTATTTAATAAATCATTATTCATCATAAAAAAATAATAATAATTTACTCCTGCTCATACTCTCTCACTATACACCAGCAAATGGTGAAGGACCCATCACCTTAGATTGAATGCCTTCACACAAAACTCTCGTGCAAGAAATTGGAGGAAACCTAGGAAACTCACAATGTAAGAGTAGATTGTTAATGGTTTTGCCTCTCACTACACAAATCACATAATGGGGATAAAAATTCCCCCTTGAGATCAAATGGTCCACCGTGAGGGTATTGTCCAGTCTGCAGTCCACATGAAGAATGCAATCTTTCATGGAACTGGAGAACCTAAACAAATATCCAGTGAATAGGCCCTCACTGCACTCTGCTACTGATGAGAATAGCGACAGCACTGAGAAAATCCTTTAGGATCCTTGCTTGTTTGAAATATTTAAACAAACACAGTTGTTGTTGTTGTTGTTGTTGTTGTTGTTGTTATTATTATATATACTTGTCTAAAAAAGAGAAGGGGGAAATTATGGGACCAAGTTTGTGCCTTCAATAGTTGCTAATTTCCCATGATGTTAGCTCATATCAACAACATTCACCAGGATAGTTGACTGGTATAAAATGTATTTCAACATGGTACAATGCACAAAGACATTCTATTTGTTGGTCATGATACAGAATTATAACGAATTCATCAAAATACTCAGCATAAACATTGTGCAGAATTAGAACCAACAACCCTAATCATACAAAATCAAAAAATAAAATTGTACAACTCCTTAGTTACTAGTGCATTTACCACCCATTATAAATGCTCCAATACATACATAGAGTTATTATGTCGTCTTCTCAACATTTATCCTTGATTGGACCAACCAATCACATCTGACATGATATAGAACAAGGAGAATAATAGCAAGCTATGGATGAGTTAGATACACTACTGTCAAAACTTTAAGGTTTACACATCCCCAAGTATGTATGGATATAATTCAAAAAGGCATATATAACTTACTTGGAGAAGTATCAGGGGAAACTAGTGCAATACCCTCACTGGCAGCTACACGTTGGGCTCCAGATTTTGCAATAAAATTCTCATCCGTGCATGTAAGACCAGAGAGCCAGTAAAGTACCTGAGTGCAAAAAGGACACCCATCCAGACCATTTTAATACCAAGTTTCATCAAGACAGCAACAATCTAAAAAAGTTTGATGCAACAGAAATATTAAGAAAAAAAAAATCAAGCAGCCATGACCAAGAAGAAAAAAGTGCATGATACCTTTTATGCCTAGAATACTTCCATAATCAAATACACACATGGACAGCTATTGAGCCAAACCATGCCACATGAGGACAGGGTAATGTGGCAAACACATGGAACCTTTTTGAACCACTACCTTATTGGCATGGGTATAAGTCCCAGCCCGTGTATATACATAATTGTTTGCCACCTATTATAATGCATGACGTCTAATTATAGCCCCAACCTCTGCAATTGTGTAAATCATTGGCTGACAGTAAGAACTCTAATTATAGGTACTACAACAACAACAAATAGCCTTATCCCAACTATTTGGGGTCGGCTACACGAATCCTATTCCACCATTCCTCTCTGTTTAGGGCCATATCTTCCATTAAATTACAAGCTGCCATGTCCCTCCTTACTACTTCAACCCAAGTCAATTTTGGCCTTCCTCTAGTCCTTCTAGCACCTTCAATTTGCATCGTCTCACTCCTCCTCACTAGTGTAGTCATTAGTCTTTGTTGCACATGTTCAAACCATCTCAATCGACTTTCCCTCATTTTATCACCTATTGGTGCTACACCTAACCTCCCACGAATGGATTCATTCCTAATTCTATCCTTTCTAGTTTTGCCACTCATCCATCTCAACAGCCTCATTTCAACCACACTCATTTTGTGTAGATGTTGTTTGTTGGCTGCCCCACATTCCACTCCGTAAAGCATGGCTAGTCTTATAACTATCTTATAGAATTTTCCTTTCAATTTTAGTGGTATTCGTTTATCACACAAAACTCCAGAAGCACATCTCCACTTCAACCATTCCGCTCTAATTCTATGAGCAACATCATCTACAATATCTCCCTCTTTTTACAAGATTGAACCAAGATAACGAAAATGGTCACTCTGAGGTATCTCTTGGCTACCAATTCTAACTACTCCCTCATTTCTAATCCTACTTTGGCTAAACTTGCATTCCATATATTACGTTTTAGTCCGGCTTATCCTAAAACCATTTGATTCTAAAATATCCATCCATAGTTCTAAATTGGCATTTACCCCATCTTTGGTCTCATCAATCAACACAATATCATCAACAAATAGCATACACCATGGCACTTCCTCCAATATGCGCCTATTCATCTCATCCATAACTAAGACAAAAAGGTATGGACCCTTAGTGTAAGTCTACTGTGATTGCAAACTCACTTGTCTCTCCCCCAGTTGTGCTAACACTAGTTATCACTCCATCATACATATCCTTAACTATGTACTTGGGACCCCTTTTTTATCCAAAACCAACCAAATAATCTCTCTTGGTACTCTATCATATGCATTTTCTTGGTCGATAAAGACCATGTGGAAGTCTTTCTTCTTTTCTCTGTACTTTTTCATCAATCGCCGAAATAGGAAAATAGCTTCAGTTGTTGATCTCCCAGGCATAAATCCAAATTGATTTCCAAACACTCTAGTTTCAGGTCTTAGTCATTGTTCAATCACTCTCCCCCATAGTTTCATTGTTTGGCTCATAAGCTTGATCCCACGATAGTTGGTGCAATTTTGAATATCCCCTTTGTTCTAGTATATAGTTTGTTCTTGTATATAGACTAACCATACATATGTATATTGTCTAAATACCAACTGAGCTACAGGAGAGAGTCAAGCCTAAATATGAATATATTTACCTTAAATATAAGGTTAAACCCTAAGAAATTAAACATTGGAAATACATTACTGAAAATCTGAAACAGAACATTAACACATTAATTCAATGCTTCAAAAGCAAGTAGCTTTTATGCTTTAACTTTATCCATGGTATGCAACATTTAGATTGCCTTCTAACATAAACAATATTGAACTATAGGACAGAGAATTTATCAACCAAAAAAAATTTTCATTTTCTCCAATTCACTTTTTTATGGGCAATCGGTGATTAAACTTATGACTGGTTGTTGCAATAAAAGTCCAAACCCACCAGAAAAAATAACAGACTATGAGAAACATAATTTCACACCATGTAATTCAGCCACCCACAAACAGGGGTAACACAACCTTAAGAAAATGATCATTCTTTCAAGCTTCATTTCCAGGGCTATCTTTTGCACTATCTAATATAGCACCTATTCAAACAAGCATAACTGGTAAAGAAAATAGGATATTGATCACACCTCCCCACTTCTCTGAATCGAGAATCCAAGCACAGTACTCTTCATTTGGTTTTCCAAGAAATGCGTTCGAGTATTTTGTGGGATCACTAGCCACTGTTGCAGCAATAACCTTCAAAGAACACACGTAACAAAAGATTATATTTTCAGAAATATGGAAAAGAGAAAGGGCATACTGAAGGATAATGTAGTGTATTCATGCATAGACGACTGGGCCAAGATATGTACACACATCAATGTAATGTACGTATATCAATTACATGTGTTCTTGTGTTTTGCCATGTACACAATGCTAATAACGACAAATTTAATATATCATGAAATGTAGGCAGCTTATGTTGAAATATCAATATTTCTCAAACAAGTTACATGCACATGCATGCACCTGCATTTTGTAATATAGCTCACAAGGAGAAAAATATACAGTATACATATGACAAAGAAGAAGAGGCAAATCATAGTAAGAGATTTTAAATGATCAGTAGCACAGTTACTAGCAGATATAGGATTAATGTCTGCAAAGGCATTCCCAAGGTTTATGAAGAATTTAGTAAGTGATTGGGCTCATAATATGCCACGGGGAAGAGTAAGATTTTGGCAGGACTCATATTGTCAAGCAAAGCCTCTCTGCAAAGTATTCCCAAGGCATTATGCAATGGCAACACATATAGAAGACGTGGAAATCGTAGCTCATGAAGATAGAGGCAGTGAATGCATATGGTCACCCTCATTTAGAGAAAACTTGAATGACTGGAAGGTAGACAAGTTAGTAGCTCCAGCTAAACTGAATGAGCATGCTGCACTTGACCAAGTGAGGATTGGAAAGTTAGGAAGTGGGACTCAAAAGGCAAAGTCTCAGTTAGATCCTTTTATATGGTCCAACCAATTTAAAAATTCCTCCTTTCCCAATTAGACTAATTTAAAATTTTGGTTGTCCCCACCAAAGTCACCTTTTCTTTGGACAGCTTTTGATTGAGAAATGTTCAACAATTGGCAAACCAAGTCAGAGAGATGCTTTTGCCTTAACACGTGTACTTTGTGCATTAAAAATGTGCTGACCATCTTATCTCACATTGCAAGTTTGCTATATCTGTATGGAAACATTTCATATCCATCCTTGGAGGCCAGTGGGCATTTCAAGGAGTTTGGGCAAGCTTATTCAAGGATAACATATGCAGGCATTCTCTGCGAAGGGGTGGATTCTTTGGAGGATGCTCAGTTTTACAATCCATTGGAGTCTTCGGAAGAAAAGACTCACCTGCACCTTGAATGCTCAGATGACAAAACATAGGCATTTTCAGTTTTGGGCATAATTTGCTAAATTTAGTATTTGCAATCTTTTTACAAAGAATCTGTAATCTTTCACTTATTTAACTCTTCTGATAATATAACAAATAACAATATAGTGACAAATAGAACAGGATGCAATCAAACTATATCTTACGTGTTTCTAGAAGAATCACATGCATCAATACAATGTCATGCCAATGGCAGTAAGCTATTCATGCAATAGCATCTCGGTATCTTAGACCACAGTCTATATGCCATAACTTATACAGTTGACATGTATAGCCATACTAATATTAATAGTGCATCAACATATTGTATTATACTAAAATTTTAGAAGTGTAGGGAACATAAATTTTGATGTGAGCCAAGTTTTTGAGTTTTACTTCAAATCCCTTCTCCATACATCTAAAATCAAATTATCCAATTGCACCCATATAAAAGGATTACAGAAGGATGAATACTGGTTTAAAAACTTTAAAAAGGAAAATGGCTGCCAATTATGATCTTCTACATTGATGTGGACATTGGCAGCCAAGTGGACCCCACAACATGTGGGTAGGTTCCACAAATGTGAGCATCAAGTGTGGTCGTGTGGAGCATCTGTGAGAGTTGTTTTCTTTTCTCCTATTTAATTTTTTCAGCAACATTATATTGTTTAGTTGTCTTTATTTAAAAGTTTAGTAGTGTAGGGTCTTAAATGCAATTAGAGGAATCTAGAGAATTTATTTATGAGTTTTATTTTATTTAGGGGTTAGTTATTATTTTTATTTCTTTTGGGCTAATTTAGTAATTTTCCTTGGTGGAGGATATTATAAAACTCACCCACAAGTTTAGAAGGAGATGGATGGTTAAATTTGAATGCAATTTTTCTGTTTTTTTTCCTATTTTCAATGCTGAAATTTTAACATGAGTGTGTGTGATAGAACCAAAACCAGGAGTGGTTTCCCCCATGGGGTTTATATGAGCTAGGTGGAGGCTTAATAATCCTTTATTCCCTATCTTTTTTCCTTAATTCTAGTTTGCGATTGATGCTTTCTACACATTTCACCTGCAACATGCTCAAGAATGTTAGTCCTGCATCATACATCCTAGATTTCAGATTTCTAATTCTCACTGTTCTGTCATCCAGTTTATGATATTCATGTAGCATTCAGAACAAAAAACTTTGAAATTATGTAAATACTTCCACATATTACAGCTCAAAAAAGGAAGGAGAAAGCTTATATAATCATAGACTATAACCTGTCTTAATTCGGGAGCTTTATGTTTGTCATGATCCATAACATATCTGCAAAAAAGGAAACAAAGAAGAGATGAAAACAGATCTACCACTTCTAAAGGATAGGAAGACTGAATATATACATACACACAGAAAAAAAAAAAAGAAAAAAGAAAAAATCTCACCCGACAGCATTGAAGAGGCAACTGTTGTCTGAGGGAATGACCCTTCTGACCACAATACCTTCCATGTTATAATAAAAAACACACCTGAAAAACAGCAACAACAACAAAAAAAGGGTTTGCCTCAAATTGCTAATTCAGATGTAAATATAAGTTCAATAATCAAACCTAATGCAACAATTAAATTCTACAACCAAAGCTGAACTTCACAACTTCAAACAAGAATACCGATGTAAAATTAAGGCGGGGGCAAGGAAACTAAGACCCAATAATAAGAGATGAAAAGTTGCATACAACCTACCTTAAGGACAAATGAAGGCAAAAAACCAAATCAAAGGGAGAAAAAGATGTCCAAATATACAAACAAAAATTAGATTAAATTGAGGGAGGAAAGGGGGTAAAGAAGAACAAAATCAATATAAATCTTCCTAGAACTAGAATCAGAAAACCCACCTAGAAAAGCAAAGAAAACTCAGACCTCAAGAAGGACTTAACTTTACACACATAAAGAAAAACCCACCAAATCCAACTTCAGATAGGAGTAAGAAAGAAATAGAAAATCCCAATCTTCGAAACCCAACCAAATACAGATTAGAAAACAAAAAGTAAAGAAAAAAAAAAAAAAAAAAGGAAACCCACCACCCCAGAACCCAACAAAAAAACAAAAACACAAGACACACCTGATAAAAACTCCACCTTTCTATTAAACAAACTCAAATTCAAGAGAAATAAGAAAACTTCAGCAAAAACAAATCAAAACCCAGATCAAAAAACAAAAATTTCTTATATATAAATCTAAAAAGTTTTAAAAAAAAAAAAGAATCAATACCTTCAAAAGTTTATAATCTACACAAAATGAAGGATTTGAAATTCAGTATTCACCACAAATCCTTGTCCTCTGAAATCTTTCAAAAGATTCGTGTTAAAAAAATAAGTAAAGAAAGAGATAAGTGGATGATAAGATGGGTTCTTACTTTAGATTTTGTTTCTTCCCACAGAAACTTGACGCATTTGCTTTAACGCATCTGTCTGCCGAAGTTAGGATTGCCTCACTGTAGCTCTTTACAGAGGCTGTCTGGTACCCCACCCTCCACCCCCAAAATATACTTTTTTTAATTAATTATATAAAATCTGAAGCGTACGTCATGGACCCACCTGAACGAGATCTACGTCTAAGAGAGCCATGGCTTGGGTTAATTCGTGATAATGAATTTGTTCATCAGAACGTGAAGAAACTACACCATAAAGGTTGCTGAAAACAGAATTTTAATTATTTTTGGTAGGTAACCGAATTAAAAGATTCTAAAGCTAAAGGTTTTCGCAAAATCCTGGTTATGGGGTCTCAATCTGTTTTATTCAAAGGGTCTATATTTAGAGAGGCAGGTAGGCTCTCTGTTTGGATCGGGTTTGGATTAGCTCATTGGAGAGATATCACAATCTTACCTACTTATAAACACGTAACTATACATTGCCTAACAAAGGCAAAGACACATGACGGCATTAAACTTCTAAAAAGAAGTTCTTGGTTCAAATCTCCTTGGTTGAAACTTTGTAACTTACCTTCTCTCCCATGGTTGTACATGTTGTTAAGTTTATCATGTGGGAGAGTGGATTGTATCCGCTCCTCTTAATGAATGTTCCTTTCTATCCCCTGTCAGGGGGCAGGCACATCAGCGCCAACAAGTGATTTTCACTTTTTTGGGGGGCACATATTACTTGTTAGCGCTAATGTGGCTGCCCCCTAACAGCGGCAGAGAGGAGCGTTCATTAAGAGGAGCGGATACAATCCACTATTGCCATGTCATTATAGGGTTTTTGGCTAGTTTGCATCCAAAAGGAAAATTTCTTAGAAGGGTTTTCTTCGATATAAAAAATCAGAGTTTTCTTCGAGTTATGAGAGAAGGTGAAAAATGGATTTTCATGAGACTAAGAGTAGTGATAGAGAATGGCGTGACAGAGTTAAGGGTTTGGGTTCTAGGGTAAGAGCTTGAATAAAAGAACTTTGGACGTCTTTTACTTTTATCAGATAATGACAAAATCAATATTTCTATATACATAAGCATCTTAGTCAAATCACGTAAAATCCTTGTTCGGTGTGATTATTGATTTTTTTGCTAATGCATGATTTTTCCCAAAACGGTTCAAAGTTATAGCAAAATTACCAGATAACGAGGTAAAAAGAAACTATTTCCGAAAACAATTCTTTTAGGGATAAATTTGGAAAAAAAGTGGTAGTTAACTGTTAAGATATTTTTATTATTCCTTTTATACCCTTAACCCACCGAATTTGGCAACCCTTTCCCTTTCCTATTCCATTTTCATCACTCTCCTAAATATTTGGCATAAATATTGGTGACCCAAGCATACATTGCATGTCGGTTCGTCCTCTGGAGCCTTTATGCTTCCGTCTACGTTGCCAAACTCTTGCTTTTTCTCATATGCGACTGACAAAGATGAGCCATCACTTTTTGGTCCAGTGCCCTTGTACTCGTAAATGTGAAGGGCATTAATCTCTTCCCCATTCATGGAAGGAACCGTGAAAGCATTATCAGAATCCAGTGCTTTCAAAGTTTCATAATCTGGTCATCAAATTCTCGGTCAAGAAGAGCAAGCTGGAGCCTAAGGCCTTGTAATCGCCCTCTTGCTGCCAATGCTTGCTATGGACGGTGGCATATGCAATTGCAATTCAGTATGACTGAGAAGACCATTGGCTACCGCAGCATGAGCTTGAGCCTGAGCTTGAAGTTGTTGACAAGTTAATTGCATACATCCTAAGGCTCATGGTCAATAAAAAGACACCCAGAAATCGTCACAGCAAAAAGTTTGGCGACAGCTAGTGAGTTTAGTATCATGAACAACAAAAGAACTGTGACAAGAAAAGCCACTGAATTTGTATTAACTGGTCGAGTTGCATGAACACGCACTGAATGCCGTTCGGGTATAAATCCTAGAAATCCACTTTCTATGTCTCCTCTAGTCCCTCTGAAAACAAAACTCATGGCTGCATAAGTAATACAAGTACTTCCCTAGGAAAAATATCAGATAGTCGAAGTTCCCACCAAGTCCTCCAGATCGTCAATAACAATATCAAAATGTGAGGATCCAAAACATAGGTCGCACCAGCGCCATCAAGATTTATCCGAGACACGAAATAATCAATTCTCTTTTTTCTTCTTGGTTCTATTTCCTTTCAAATACGTGTCACTGGTTAAACTCAGCATGATTCACTGGTACAAGATCCTTTCTCATACTAAAATAGAAAGATACAGAATGAGGGATTCGATTGCCTATTATAACATATAACGGATTTAGGACTAAACAAGTAATTACTAATCACTAAAAACCGATTTCGGAAATAGTTTTTTTTTACCTCGTTATTTAACAATTTTGCTATAACTTTGAACCATTTTGGAAAAAATCCCTTTATTTATTACATGTATCAAATACCCCCCCCCCCCCCCCCCAAAAAAAAAAAAAAACATGAGAGGTTAAATAAGGTTGTTAAATTTTATATTTCTCTAGAAATCCTTCACTGAAACGACGAGGTACAAACTCTTTACTAAGGAGTGGGTTAACCCCCAAACAAACCTATTTACCAAAGCCAAGCCAATTCCCACCACCTTCATGCCCCACATTTATCATTAAGCTGAGCTGGTATGGATCGTCATGCCTTGTTTCGAGCTAGTAAGGTTGAGCTTGAGCCTCCAGTTGAGCTCTTCTAACCAAGTGAACTTAAAGTTGTTGAAATGCATTAATGTCAACTCACTAAAAACTTGGCTCAGTAATCATATACATATATAACACATGTAGCATGAAAACAAATCCTCTACAAGAAGTTTAAAATACATTAAGGCTCCATCTGGTGGTTGTCATAGTTCATTTCTCCCGTTATTTTGTACGGAGAACGACGAGATTTTCAAAAGTTTTGGTCTTTGGTTGTTATCACGTGAAAATCTCGTAAATCAAGATTTTTGATAAAAAATATATAATTTCTTGATTCCGCTTTTTCATTTTCTCCAACAAAAACCTTGAAAATCAACATTTTCATGAGAATTTCTCATGCGTTCACATTCGTTCTTGTAATCATGGTAAGCAGATAGGTGTAGAAAGATGCATGAAAATCTGAAAAATAACATTTTCTTTTCTTTTCTATTCCAGTCATTTCTTCCATACAACAACCACCAGACAGAGCCTAAACGGAAACTGCTGTAAAAGATCATGTGGCTAAGAGTGGGTCCACTGTTTTGTTTATAACATGACACATGTATTAAAACTCCCATCCAATATTGAAATTTCTATTTTTCTTATGTCATGTTTCCAAAACAGTTTCTGTTTAATGTATTTTAAGCTTGTTGCAAAGGATTTGCAATTCATGTAGAATAGCTTATTATATATAATATTCAAGCATTAAATATATTTGTACATTATATATATAATGACTTTATATATTATATTTTGTGACAATAGCAATATTCAAATAAGACGAATTAAGCTAATGGACCATTAGGATGTTGGGCCTTTTTTCCGGCTTGTGAGCACAAGCTGAGCCTTAGCTTTGCTTTCATGTGACGAGTCCGAACTGAGATGGGCAAAACTCGGCTCAGCTCGCCTTGTTAACACACCTAGACGATGTACGGCAGGCTTGTGATGAGCCTAAGCCTAATCCTTGTGTGATGAGCATGGCAAAGCTCGGTTCAGTGACACCCCTAATTACAAGCTTGTGCAACCAAGCTCAACACCCTCCAAATGCCTTTTTCAAACTTTTTCCAAGTCCGAATCATCTCACCAGAGAGATATCATGCTAATACGGATCAGCACATCACACGGTACACTAAAAGGGATATTTTGATAAATCCAATGTACTTTCTATTGTAACACATTTCTTTTAGGGAGCTTTTAATAACACCTCAAAAAAATTTCTTCACACCCCATTTTTAAAAATTTTCAAAACTCCAACCAGCATTCATGTTTAAAATTACCCTTCTAACCCAAAACAAAACAAAACAAAAACAAAAACAAAAAACAAATTTCTCTCTAGACCTGACCCCCCTCTTACCCCCACCTCCACTCCAGCAGCGGCGGTGATGGTGGTAGTGGCAGCGACGGTCACCCCAGCAGCAACAAAAAATGCTATTTTTTTTTTAGAACACCATATTTGGCCTTGTAGGTCCTAACAAAGGCTTTCTGTTCAAACCTATAAAGCACAACAGCCCTGTTTTAGTAATATATATATATATATATATATCAAGGTGGATTTCGCAATCACTACCTCTGTTGCCAGATAGCTCTTCTTCTTCTTCGTTGGAATGTGAGTGGGGTGAGAGAGGTGAGGGGTATTTTAAGTAGAGGAGGGTGTGTGAAGAGAAAAAAAATAGGGGGAGGGGAGGAAGAACTGGGGGATGGAACAAAAAATTTGTGTGTTATTAGAAGCTCCCTTTCTTTTAACCATGTGTATTTACCAAGACACCTTTTGTCTAACTCCATGTTTGGCTCAAGTATGACACTCTTCCATCTGACACTTTTTCTTTTTTTCTTTTCATTTTCATTATTGGCCTAGAAGTAATAATAGTTGCACGCTATTCAAGCTTTGGGCATGGAAAGCCCCATGCTATGTGGCAACATCTAAAACATGAACATTTGGTAAGAAATTCAGAATATGATACAATGTAGCAAGTTACAAACCGGTTCATGAAACATATTGATTATAAAAAGTCAAAATTGGTTCCTAAACTTTAAATGGTTATAACTTGTGCTCCTGATGTCCAATCACAACCCACAAGTACTCAAAATGGCTGTTGACTCAACGAGCTCCACAACCACCTAAAGAAAAATTCAGTTTGTGGTTTGAAAGATACCCAAAATCCATCATTTAGACCCTCAAACAGCCACTTTTCTTTATATTTTTTGTTATTACGTGAAGCATCCAATTATCACATATTTTAGAAAATATTTGATGCCGACTCTTTTAGAAATATCTTAAATATTTACTTTAAGTATATTGAAACAATTCTAGGTAGATTTTGTAATTTTTCATTTTTAGTACATTTTCCTCTTTTTAGCGATTCCTGACATAGTAGAAAATCGAAATTGTTTAGGAAGTTTCTATTTCGGGTCTTAAAACCTTAGTTCTATAAATTCTCCATTATAATCGAGTGAAGACATATTGAGCTATTATATAAACGTTTTCTTTGTTGAAATTTGTTCTTTATTAATTATTGGTATTTTCCTTTGAAAAAAAAATCAACAAATCCTTGTTCCTGGTATTTTCAATTGCAAAAATCAATAGATTCGTGAAATGTTGTTCTCAATCCATTAGGCGAGATTCATCCCCAATGTTCGACTACATCATAATAAAACAAACATGATCAAAACTAGAGTCAATTCGACAAACATTGCAAAAGAGTTGAGACTTGAGAGTGAAAAGAGAGTTTTCTCCTGGGCCTTCTTTATTTAAGAACCTAACTTATAGCAACCACTATGACTAGGGGAGTTCAATGCCCAAAGGAACATTGAATATTCTCAAATTTTCTTTAATAAACAAAGTTTTAAAAATGGTTCTTTTGCCACATGGCGTACGGCTATTGAGCTGAAACTTGCCAGGTGTTAAGGGGACGTCATGAGGAACACTTGGACCCCTTTTTGCATTGCCAACTCAACTGCCATGTGTCCAAATCGTGTCCCAATAGCAAACCTTGCCTGTTGAGTTTCAGCAACAAACCAAACCTCTATATACACACACCGAACAGAAAACTGCCTTTTAAGTAGTATCTGTGGCCTAGTCGAGGGACATCTCTAACATTTCCATGGAAGACTCAGGACTCATCTCTTCACCATGCAAATACAAGTAGATCTGAACCTCATTCTCAACTTTATGTGACCTCACACTTAAATTTATGTTAACAAGAACCACAAATCAAGAATCTCAAGTGGAAATAAATGTCATTACTCAATGCCGGTCCTATAATTACAGTGTGCTGAGAGAGATGGACGAGAAACTAAGATCTAACGCCAAACTGGCACTCAAAATAGGAGATTTCAAGCACTAATGTCTAAACTATCATAAATAAAAATAAAGTGGACCATTTAGTTTGTGAAAGTGAGGGAAAATGGATGGTATAAATATCCCTAGTCTTATCTTACCTCTATATAAGTACATTGCATTTGCACATAATACTCTTATAGTTTATAGTCCCTGATCCTACTCGACTAGTACAATCTATCAGATTGATCTCATGATTGTGATCCTGAGATCTGATCTTGAAGCCACTATCACGATCGTGAGATTTTTTTCCAAAGCAGCCTACATATGCTGCATACCTCATGCAGAATCCCTTTTGTTTTGCTAAACATGAACACAGTGAAAATGGTTTTATCCCTGCAAAGTTGAACTAACCAGCCTCATTTCCTTGCGTGATTGATGCAATTAAAGACAGCCATTCAGGACCTCTATGTAAACTGCACTAGGTGCATACCTTAGATCTCCATCTAAGTTAATTAGTTGAACAATGTTCCATTGTCAACTTTCAGTTAAAACAGGCTCTTTGCAAAATTCTAATAAGAGAAACCTTAAGTCAAAGTGCAGGCCAAAACTCCCTTATCAGAGAGAATGCAGATATACCCCTACCATCCAAGAAGACTTTCTTGTTTTTGTTTTTTGGAGAGTGGGGGGGATAACCACCATCCAAGAAGACTTATTCGTCTCATATAAACTTACTAGTGATAATGAAACTAAAATAATTTGGGAGCTTTCACCCCATTTCCAGCTCAATTATCCAATAAGAAGCTGAGATGCTCTTAAATCCTGCTGATAATGAAACTAAGGTAATTTGGGAGCTTTCACCCCAAGTTCAACTCAATCATCCGATAAGAAGCTAATTTTGTCCAGGTACCCAGACTGGTAGATACTCTTAAAAGGTTGGAAAAAAAAAAAGTAAAAATCATACTCCATCCTTATTGACTTGAGCTTTGTTGGTGGATTAAGCTATCTTATATTGTAGTAGGGTGCTACAGTGCTGCAATGCACTCAATTTCAATCCTCGCATCCATGGGTAAAGCTGCTACCTGGTATGTTGATCGTGCCGGGGCAGGTGATGGGAAATCTGCAACATAAATTACTCAAGCAGGTTAAGTACACATCTTTACGTGTTGAGTCCATACATGCTTACTCAATGGTAATTAAGATACTAAATGCAATTTACTTCTATCCCCTTCATAAAAATAAAAAAAGATATCAAATACATTTTTAGTTTGATCCCTTTCATGAGAGTGAGTACTAGTGAGGGAGCACAGGTATGTGAAAAAGGACAATTATCAATTAGCCCAAAATACATATGTTACAGTGCAGGAGTTTTTTCTTAACAACATGCATAGGAAGCTGCAGTGTCAATCAGTAAAAGTTATTCAAATACTAAATCTAAACACCATTAGATTCATGTTTTGCCAGTGTTGGAATTGCCCCAGTTTAGGCATTGTATCCTCTTTTCTCCAACCCATGAAAAAAAAAGGGGTCATTTAATAGTTATCATAAATTACGATTTTTCATAATTTACAATATATTTTTCATACAATCCAGTACGATGTGAGATTCACCACATTCTACACTGCATCACCTCCTCAGCAACCAAGCTAAATATTTTCCAGGGTTCCCAAATCTTGGATCTCGCAATGCACAGTGTTCAAAACTGTCTGAAGTAAACAATACAGTTTCACTGCTTCTGTTGACAGAGTGAATTGCGTGATCCAACAGAGAAACCTGCATGGATTTCCCACATCCTTCTATCCAATGAAAGTATTCTGAACATATGAAAAAAAGCATTACTTTAACTTCATTGGAACTCACATCTACCGTAGATCTCATTCACTTTCTTGAAGTCCTTCAAGTCAGCCAACCTGTAGAAGAAACATTCATAAGAAACCCTTCAGTTTTTATCTTCTTTGTTGTGTTGGAATTAAGATCATGGAGCAAGAAAGAAAAGGGTCATACATAATTGTTGTCTTAACAACTGAGGAATAACTAATACCACTAGCTTTCAGTATTTCCCCCATATTCTTGAGGACCTGTAAATTTTTGAACCCTCCAATTGTCAGTCAGCAATTCACAGAGAAACTCAGGATTTGGGAAGACATATACATTGTTGACATGAAAATGACTGATCAGATGGACACTTATATATGATCAACTGGTCAACAAAAGCCTTGGGTTTACCTAAGATGTGGTCCATTGATTGGAATGTAAATATCTATCCAACTTAGACAACAAAGCATGAGATGATGCCAGACATGAATATAAAGTGTCAACTACGGTAACTGCAAAAAACCTGATAAGCTGACATGTCCTTTCAGCTCATCACATTACATTGAAATATATTTTGGCAATAATTTAGACCATATAAGTATAACTATCAAGAGAACTATTTTAGACAAGCTAGTATACATGAAAAACATATGAACAGTATATAAATAATGACATCAGATATGCCATTTAGATGTTACAGGCTTTGCATCCTGTCTATACTTTATACCCAATTTTTCCATGTGGCAACAAAAAATGGGTGCATGGATTCCCCTACATCATTACTCTCTATGGTGCACGTTTCAACTCATTAGCTATATGCCTGTGTTAAAAAGCAGCATTATTCTCAAGTTTATTTATTAAAAGAAGCTAAATGGAAATCCAAGGGTTATTATCCATTTGTCAACAGATGCAATATATCAAGAATATGGGATCAATCACTAATGTGGAGGTCATTGTACATGTGGCTTAACTAGAGGGTCCTCCATCATGTCAGTCATCCAACTAGCAAGAAAACCCTGTCACTGCAGACTTCAAAGCCTGCAGCTGATGGCCAAAGATTCAGAAAATAGTGTGCCTCCATTACACAGATGGAATAAATGAAATCTGAGGACAAAGATTGCTCATAGCTTCATATAAATCCTTCTTTAAAGACTTAAAATGTGGAGTGCCCAATACAAAATTGCATTCATTTCTAAGCATGTTGCATGTCACAGGATCTGCAAAAATCAGCGCATGGAAGTAACCCATCAATATTATCTGGTTTGCAATTGAAGAAACTTATCATCACAAAAGTGCACTCAAAGTGGATTGAGAGCTTTCTGAACATTTTTCCCTTACAACGGATAAAACATTGTGGTGTTTTCACCAAGTAATCCCTTTGCTATTCAGGAAATCAAAAACCACATTCAAGTAGCACAATATATGCACATTCGAGGTTTGTCCCCTCAACACAGACATACCAAATTAGCAAGCATGGGCATCTATTTTCTAACAACCTTTAAGTCCACGTTTATAAATCACATATATTTACCTGCTCTGTCTGCTCCTCCACACCGTCTGAGATGAATTTGCCAGTCTGCATTTTAAGTTCCAAAAATATTCATTAGCACAGCAGCGAAAACAGCAGTAGAGAACAAGACTTGAAACAAATACAAGTTTTCCAATGGAATGACAAATGAATGGAGACTAGGTGACAAATGAATGGAGACTAGGTAATAAATCAGACCTCTGGAACAAGACCCAGAACACCCGATACAAAGAGCATGTTATTGGCTTTGATAGCCTGAGAATATGGACCCAATGCCGCAGGTGCCTTCTCTGTTTGAACAGCTTCCTTTTTGCCTAAGATTAGCACAAATATGGTCATTTTTATTAGGCATCATCATATGTTTGACCAGACCCAGTTACTGCTGTATCAGCCAAAAGGAGAAGAACAATCACCAATCAAAAAAGAATTAACAAAGAGCCATGTTGGTTGCGTAACTATGATTCATTTGATGTATTTAAGAGAGGATCAGTGTATTTTATAATGGATGAAACAATCAAGATTGTGCAGTTAACAAGAAGCATTAATGCTATCAGTTTAAACCAAAATTCAGCCAAATCAGATCTTTTAGAAATTTATGCAGTGTTTGGATCCCATGCTTGACGCAATCAGTGCGATAAATGTAAAACGTGGGACTCTCTAACACAGTTTGTGTACCCATAGAAGAAGAATGCATTCCACAACAAGATACTCCCATTTCCCCCCCCCCCCCCCACCCCAAAAAAAAAAAAAAAAAAAGTTCTCTCTCAATGTCAACTTCAACACACCCCCCAATTAGCATCCCATATTCTGATTTCAGCACTCTTAAAAATGACACAATTAATGACTTTAACAAAGTGACCCCATTGTGTTTGGCCATCAAAGAAAATACAATTCAATCCATCTTTCTCATAGAACACCCTTCTAGCAAAGGTTTACAAGACTGGACTTTCTGGATTGATAAGAATGTGCACCACTTGTATCATATGAAGTATAGAACCATAGGATCGCAATTATCAATTAAGCCCTCCTATGATTAAAATCCGGGACAATATCACAGACCCTTAATTATTTTCCGACTCAGTGTTCCATAAACCGAGTCACTCCCGAGCCTAAAGTCTTAATTCACAGTAACTCGTCCCAATCCTCAAGACGGATTATAAACCAGAAACACACAAGTACTCTGTATTTTCCCTTTTGGGCAAACCTAGAATCGATACCCATTTCATTTCGTTTCTTTTTGCCAGATTTTTTTTTTTTTTTGAACCCATTTCTTATATGTTGATCAACCAATCAAAACCCATGAACTCAGATTGAAAAGCGAACCCAAACCTTAATTGGGGTAAAATAAAGAATTAAGAACGATCGGCTAAAGGGAAGAGAAGCTCACTGGTATCAGTAGAAATACTCAAGCAAGCAAAGGGCGATCGTGAGGAAGATGAAGAGCGCCACAAGCTCGAGCAGACCAGAGACGCGCAGCCTATGCTTACGGCGAGGGAAGCCTGCGTTCGCAGTACAGTCCGGTCAACCGGCGGCACAGAGAAGAATCTTGCGGCGGACCAAGCCATTCCTCTGGACAGGAAAGGCTGTGTTGTGTGGTGCTGTTCTGAAAAAAAATAGCTTGGGTTGGTCGCTGTCGCTAACATGTAATGGTGTCAATTGGGCTATGATGGGCCGAGGTCCGACATTGTCCGGCCCAAGAAATTGATGGGTTGGGCCAAGATAACTTCGGGCCTTGGGATGGGTTTGGATCCAATTGTAAGACCTGACGTTTTGTTTGGGCAAGTTCGGGCTGACTCACTTTCAACCCAAACTCCACCCAGCCATGCTCGAAATAGAAATCAAATAAACCCAACCCAGCCTGGCCTGAAATTGGTATAGTGTAGCCTTATAATGTAGGGCAGTTTTAGGCCCACCATCTACCTATATTTAACTAATTAAGCAGATTTCTAAGGTATTTAGGGGTAATTTGAGCCCATAATTTGGGCCCATTATCAACCCAAATTTAGAAAGGATATTTAAGTTTGGGTGGCCCGAAGCCCTTGATTTTAAAACGGGCGAAGCTCGGGCTGACTATCTCAGGCTAAGTTTGGTCTCAGGCTGAGTTCAGGCCCATGTAATTAGGTTTGGGCTGATCCCAGTCAAGCCCAAACCGGCCCAATTGACAACCTTAATATTGAGACATTGTTTGTGTAGCAAATCTCTCTCTCTCTCTCTCTCTCTCATTCATGGACCTCGTGTAAGTATGTTACCTCTAGTCTCCCCGAGCCCCTGTAAAAATTTAATCTTGGGTTTATGTGGATTGCGGTAAGATGGTGAAACTATAAAAAAAAAATTAATCTTGGAGTTATGTTCTATATCATCTATGGGTTTAAATTCCATGTTTATTTTATGAGAGAAAACTAACAACGCTAACAGAAAGCTTAGAAGGATACACAGTTACAAGACTTCACTATACACTTTACATCATCTGTTACACACTTACAAGATATCTTTCACGGTTACAATCTGTTACAACAACCTATCACTATTTACTTAACCGCTAACTACTTTAGCCACATCTTAATGCCTTCCATTTGATACGTTAATAACCCCCCTCAAACTAAGTAGTGGAATTACTCTTAGTTTGGACCTAAATTTATGAAACTTTGGCAGGGATAAGAACTTGGTTAATATGTCTGCTGGTTGTGTTCTTCAAATGGAATGTGTTGTACACTAAGAACTCGTTGCATAACTTTCTCCCTTATAAAATGGCAATATAGTTCAATGTGCTTAGTTTGAACATGGAAACTAGAGAAATGGTTGAGGAGTTATCACACCAAATAGTAGGTATAGACAACAATGGTAGCTTGAGTTCATTGAGCAGCATGTGAAGCCAACAAAGTCCAGCTGCTATAGATGCAAGACACCGATACTCGCCTTCTGTTGATGAACGAGATACTATAACCTGTTTCTTGGCCGACGACATGATGGGGTTGTGACCAAAATATATACAAAACCCACTGGTTGATTTCCTATATCCAGTCTCCAGCCCAGTCCGAGTCTGAGTATGCTAGTTAAGAACAAAAACAATAGACCAAAAGAGTAATGTAGAGCAAGGTTGATCATACCACTTATATATATCGTAAAATCCGTTTCACTACTTGAACATGGGGCTCCTTTGGTTCATGCATATGCTACCAGAGATTGTTTATTGTGAATGCTAGATCAAGATGTGTTATAGTTAAATACTAAAGGGCACCAACGAGTCTTCTGTAGTATGTTGGTCCTAGTTAGAGGATCAAATTCTGAACTGAACTTTGTCACCATTTGAAGAGAGCATGGTTTTCGCAAGATGTCATACCCACTCTTTGTAAGAGTTTTAAGTGCATAATTAAGTAGCTTTTGAGAAAGCAACTCCATCTTGTTGTTTAACTACCTTGATGCCCCAAAACTGCTTCATCGATCTCTCCCAATTGACGCATATCAAAGGTGGCATGAAGAGATTTGAGCAATTGTGATAAAAATGCAATATCATTGCCCGTCAATTATATATCACTAACATACTGCAGAAGTAATGTTATTGAATTGTTGGTGTGGCGTACAAACAATGAATGGTCAGTTTGATATAAGCAAAAGCCTTGTGTGAACAAAAAAAATTGGAGAATCTCGCATACCATGCCTTTGGAGCTTGACGAATATCATAAATGGCCTTTTTAAAGATGACAGGAGTGTTTAGGAAGTTTAGAATCAACAAAGCCTTGTGGTTGTGTCATATAAATGTCTTCTACAATAAAATCATATAAGAAAGCGCTTTTAATGTCAAGTTGGTGAATTTGTCATTTGAAATGAAGTGCAATCCATAAACTAATCTAACTGTAGTCATTTGAATAACAAGACTGAACGTATCACTGAAATCCAAGCCTGGCTATTGGTTGAACCCCTTAACCACTAATCACACCTTATATCACACTATCTTTCCATCCAAATCCCTTTTAATCTTGCGCACCCATTTGCACCCTATCAATCCCTGAGTTGATGATGGTGGTACAAGTTCCCAAGTGCCTTGTTTTTGTAAGGCTAGAAATTTATCTGTCATAGATTGTCACCAATGACTGTGCCTCGCTGCTTTAGGGTAAGTGGTGGGTTTAAAATCTTGTACTAATTGAGTTTGTAGGCATAAACATTTTATTGGTTTTAAAAGACAAGATTTTGATCTAATTATCATGGGATGTTTATTCATATTTGAGGGATTCTACAATGTGAGAGGTGAGGAAGATGATACCAGGTTGTGTGAGGTATAAATTGATAAGAGCTTTGTAGCTAATGGTGTCAGGTTGAAACTCGGGTTCATGGGAGAAGAAGATGAATTATCGGGTGAGGAAGATGAGTGTTCGGGTGAGAACGATGAAGATTAAATATGATCCAATGGCAGAGCCAGAGCAGAAGTAGTTGAAGGCAAAGTCACTCATAATCAAATTCAAAAACTTGATGTGGCACTATTCTGGTCATTATCCAGTGACTCATTATATTTTTTTGGTGTTTTTGATTAATGAAGACATTTTTGAATCAACCAAAAGTATTTCTTTAGTGAGACAATTTAATGGGATTTCATTTTGTAGTTTATAATTTATTTTTTATTTTTAGATTTAATTTTGTATTTTATGATTTACTCTCCTTCACACTCTTACATGTGATGATTTCCACTTATAGCCGTTAGCCAATCTTTTTGATAAATCTCTTCCCCTCTATAAACACCAACTTCTTCCTAATCCATATAGTTCACAAGACTGTCTAATAATTTCCCAAGTATGGTAGGCTGGGTTATTAACAATTAACTCTTTTACAATCATTCAACTCATACGAGAATAATCCGTACCATATGCTTATTAATTGGAAAACTTAGTCTCATTCATTTTACTCTCTAGACAATAGCTTAATTTTTATTCATCTTCCTTGTGTGCATGTTTGTTAAATCCTCTGTTTTCCATCATTTTATGTTTAATTGACAACTCTTATTCCTCTTTTTCAGAGCCAGAGCAAAAGTTTTTGAAAGACAAGTTACTCATAATCATCGTCTTTCTTGTTTTTTATATAGACATTTCTGAGCCAAGCCTTTCCCTATCTAATCAAATGGAGCCACTTGTCCTTCAATGTTGGAGGTAATTTCTCCATGGGCATTTTCTTTGTAATTGTCATTATGAATTATATGTGGACTTCTAATAATTTTTTTCACAAACTTTGTATTGTATATCCAATGACCTTTCTAATGGCCCCGACTAGGAATAGCTTTATGAGACTAGCAAACATCATTCACCAAGTTTTTTTTTATTAAATTATTTTTCTAAACAATATTTGTTGTTTTAAGTTTTTTCCTACATTTTATTTAAAATTTGCATTTGCAGTGAATGTTCAAAGCCTGAGTAACTCACTCATTAGAGATTTCCAAGTCAGCTCACTCATCAGTTCATAACCAACCCTACTTCTAGTCATAGTCAAGTGATTCATTATATTTTTCGGTGTTTTTTTTTATTAATGTAGACAATTTTGAATCAGCCAAAGATATTTCTTTGGTGAGATAAATTAAAGAGATTTAATTTTGTAGTTTATAATTTATTTTTTATATTGGGATTTGTATTTTATGATTTCCTCTCCCTCTTAGTCTCGCATGTGATGATATCCACTTATAGCCATTAGCCAACCTTTTCAACAAATCTCTTTTCCTTTATAAACACCAACTTCTTCTTAACTCATATAGTTTACATGGCTCTCATAATTTCCCAAATATAAAAAGCTGTGTTACAATCAATTAACTATTATAGAGTCATTCAATTCATCCAAGGATAACCTATACCCTATTCTCATAAATGAAATTCTTGGCCTGGTATGATCCGAGTGAGGGTGAATAGGATCTTTGCAAAATTTCAATTTCTTTTTTATTCAATTATCCATCAATTAAGATTATCCAAATTAATCCAATTACCACACAATATGATCATTTAAGTTTAATTATATGATTGAAGTCCCAAGGTGATCTAGGTGATTGATTTGCAAATACACTTGAACTAATGTGTTCAATGTAGCTTATTTGCAAATCCAATTTTACGTGCTTGTGCAATAATCAAGATATGAAGATTAAAGCATACACACAGGAAACATGCAACCACAATGACAAGACGTATAGCGGTTCAGCATGCCGGTCTACGTCCACTTTCCAATGCCTACTATGAGGGCATGTTGATTTTATTAATAGTTAAATCCTAACTATTATAAATGACATTGACAAAACCTTACCTCTAGTGACTCCCCGATAGAGGTGACTATGTACTTGGTATCTTTGGCAAGTGATCACGATTCTAGTGTCTCTAATAAACTCTCAATTTCGCTTTCGATGTCTCGGACGGAAGCTTTTATGCTCAGTGTCTCTGACGGATGTCCTTAAGTGATAAGTTTGAGTAAAATGATTGTGGTACTTAGCCTCTTGAAGACAATTATGACTATGGTCTTTACACCTAGTGTAGATAACTCTCAAGTAGATTTCTCAAGTAGGGCTCTTACTCTTTAAAGCTCCTTGCTGGATTCAAGGATTATTCTTCAAGTCTTTGATGGTGATTATGCCAATCATTTGATTCTAAGACTTGCTCTCTCTCCTCTTATGTGATTTTCTTATGTAGTTCAAGAACACCTAATGAAGAGAGGTTTTCAAATGATTTTTCGATTAGGATACTTAAAGAATGATCACAATATGTGTAGGAGGTGTTCTACCTCATTTGGGACCAATCCCATTCATATATAGAGAGCTAAAACTTCTCACGACCTCCAATGGTCAAGAACAACAATTAGAAATTTGACCGTTAGAATTTGGGCAATTTTGAGCCCTCGAAAAAAAATATGAGCCCTCAAGCTTCCGGCGAGGAAAACACATCTTGTGTGTTTCTTAACTTGAGCCCTCGAAAATGCCCTGATATGATATTCAAATAGAGCTCATCGAGCCATTCGATTTGAATACTTGTGGGTCTTAAATGAACATTGAAATTAAAGTTATGGCCATTTGAATTTCAGGTGTCAATTTTTTTACTTCTTAGCTCATTTTTCACTTGGGGTTTTTAAGCAATTGTACCTAGGGTCATATATTGGTCTTTTGGCCTTTATATGATCAAACCTTTATCTTTAGGAGATCTTGTGAACGCACACATAAAACCATTTGGTCTTATTACATGATTTATCTGTTTGACTCAACTGGGCGATGCGACAGGGATCACTGGTAGTTTTGGGGGGTCCTTCTCATGTATTGAACTTGTTTTGATGCACTTTGACCTTTTCCATGTCTTGGTGATGATGGTCTTCATACTTGACTCGCATAGGCTTACTATATTTACTTTAAACACTCCTGACCTATACACCACCTAGACATTTCCCTTAAGCTTGTCAATCTTACCAACCTGCATCACACTACACAAATACATTTCTCATATGCCAATATAGAGTAAATAACATGTAAAATGTGCAATGAATATTAGTGATGCTAAACATGCTTAAAAAAAATTAAATTCTAGCATACATGCATTTAGGGGTGGGCATGGGCCGGGCCGGCCCGAGCCCGGCCCGAAAAAGCCCGGCCTGAGCTAGGCCCGATAAGGGCCCGAGGCCCGCACTTTTATTGAGAGCCGGGCTTGGGCTTACCTCGGCCCGGCCCGGGCCATGCCCGAGGCCCGCACTTTTACATATATAATATATATGTATTATATATAATATACTAATTATTTTAAAATTGTCAATAGTATATAGCTTAGTTGATAAAAATTGTTTTTTACAAAAGTATTGGGTTAAGTCCTAGTGAAATCAATGGTTTTTAAAAATAAACAACCCTTAAAATTTAAATATATAGTTTTCTATGCTTTTTTAAAACTAGTAAAATTTTGTAGT
>JAOXJP010249860.1:0-22118 GCA_025762735.1 Platanus orientalis
AACATCATCAGCAAATAGCATACACCATGGCACTTCCTCCTGTATGTGCCTAGTCAACTCATCCATAACTAAAACAATATGCTGAATCAAATGTTTCTAAAATAAATTAAAAAAAATCATTAATTTTGGCATAGGGTAAATTCTAAAAAAATTATACTTAGCTTAAAAAAAATATAACTAAAAAATTAAAGCATGGTATGAACCTTTTTTTTTTATGAATGGTATGAACTATGAACACATTGGGTAGGATTTCCTATCAAGTATTTATATCCTGGGTTTCAGAAAATTGAGTCATATCTGCATTTCCTCTACCAATTTCCATATCTGGGTGTCTTGGAATTTCAGTAGGATTACATTCCCAACCCAAGGCATGGACAAAATTTTCGCAGTTAAAACTCATTTATGCCAAAAGAAAAGGTCAAGTTAATATCTTTTAGCTTTATTCCAGCTAAGTCAGAAAAATCACTTATTCCAACAAAAAGCAAGTATTATTCAGGCTTGTTATATGTAGGAAGGAGGAAAACATACAGTAGAGGAGAGCTCAATTCCAAGGTTTGCCATAGTATCCAAGGAAGAATTTTCTTACCCAAAGTTGTCCCATACCCAATAACCTTCATAAATGAGACAGTTCACAACCCAAAGCAATATAAAAATCTTGGATGAAAGCTCCTACAAATTGCTCTTTGATTTGGACACTGTAATACACATGGATCCCTGGAAATATTTATATTTTGTATTGTTTTATTTTTATTTTTATTGGTGAATATTATTTTGTATTGTGTTGCCTCTATGAGAGTGTTATGTTTCACATTTCTTCCCTTTTCCTCTCTCTCTCTCTCTCTCTCTCTCTCTCTCTCTCTCTCTCTCTCTCCTCTTGATATACATTTTCTTTTATCGATCAAGGATAAAAGAGAACGAAAAAAAAAAAATCCTGTTGTCAGTCAAACAATGCCTCACTTCAAAACTGAACTGAACAATTCTATGCAACATATGCATGTACTGAGGATAATCAGCACACATTCAAAGTCCCAATTTTACTAAAACTACTCTAAGCACACTGAAAATACATATGGATTTCCTGAAAGAAAGCATGCAAAACACGGTTCTATCTAAAACAATATAAGAGAAACTCACTATCACTTAACCTAGAAAGTGTGCACTCCTGTGTGTATGTATAATACATGATTTTACCAAGCATATACACATGCAAACAGAACAAAACTGTTGAAGTATATTAATTTCTGTATCTCCTAACAACTTAAGGTTTTGGCAAAGTTGGTTAATTTATTGTTAACATGGTATCAGAGCTAGGTTAGGTTGCGAGTTCAAAACCCAGTGGAAGTTTCCTGGATGTAGTGGTGAGCGTGCGTGTACACGTTTGGACTCGTACCTGGCTCCCCAAATGTGTTCCCAGGAGAGAACAGTGGTCCTCCTAGGGTGTTGAAGTATTTTAAATCCCGTATCTCCTAACAACTTAAGGTTTTGGGAGAGTTGGTTAATTTACTGTTAACAAAAACTTCATATTGATTTGTATAATGAAATTTCTGGCATTATGCCAATATATATTCATGACAACTTATGGCAAATGTAAGAAACAACCTATAACTGATAATACAAAATCAAGCCACCTACCCCAATTCAAATTCATGCCACCTATGCCCTTAAGCAAGATGCTTTGCTTGATGAAGTTGAAGTATATTAATTTGTGTATCTCCTAATGCCTTAAGTTTTGGAAGAGTTGGCTAATTCACAGTCAACTTGGTATCAAATTAGGTTTGGATAAAAGTTATTTTCCTGGATGTAGTGTTGTGCACATGTGTACACGTTTTGTGGACTCATGTCTAACCCCCCAAGTGTTTTCCTAGGAGAGAATAGTGTTCCTCCTGAGGGGGGAGTGTTGACGTATATTAATTTGTGCATCTCCTAACACCTTAAGGTTTTGGGAGAGTTGGTTAATTTACTGTTAACATGGTATTAGAGCATGTTAGGTACCGAGTTCGAATTTGGTGGAAGTATTTTCCTGGAAGTAGTGGTGTGCGGGTGTGTACGCATTGTGTGGACTCGGGACTGGCTCCCCAAGTGTGTTCCCAGGAAAGAACAGTGTTCTTCCTAAGGGGGGTGTTGAAGTCTATTAATTTGTCTTCACTAACACCTTAATAATTTGGGAGAGTTGGTTAGTTTACTGTCAACAGATGAAAACAATTTACAGGCTCAAATTGTGAATATCACACTAATAATTTCAAAAGATCACAAGAGATCATTTCAAAAGAAAACACCAAATATCATCCATATACATCATTAACGTATCACATGACAAAATAAAATAAATGCCCACAAGGAGAGTATGCAACTTTGAGCATAGACGAGTATAATATGGAACAATACAACATTTCTTCAAAAGTCATTACTGTGCAATAGTTTGTAAAATTAGCATCCATATTGATTATCAAGAAACTGTCTTAAACTGGAAATTTAGAATTAAGTTTTTGAAATAATTTTAAAATATATAAAGTGAATAGGTAAACTTACGTTGGGTCTGCAGCTGGTAGTTTCCGAACAAGAAGAGTTCCCCCTTGTCCTCCAATTGTTGGGGCCATCTCTTCTCCCTTGATCCATTGCAAGTATGTTAACTTGCCTTGGAATAAATTTTTCCAGACAATGTCACCTACTTCCCTCTCAGTGATTTTACCTATTTTATAGCTCTGCAGTACGACAAAGACTCAGTAAGGACATTTCCCATGGGAATGGTTCAAAACCCCTCCATCTTTAACTATATGTAGGCAGAATACAAACAGAATTAATTATTTACAAATAGCAGCAGAACAATCAACTTAAGCTAAAAAATGCAGGTAGCATGACAGCATAATGAAATAATATGTGACCATCCACTAAATTGAAACATCAATGATCACAATAGACTCAATAAAAAATCAATATGATGTTGGAATTCCACTCATACAATTGATATCTTCCAACATGTATGTAAATTTCTTTTAATTTTTCTTTCTTTTAATAGATATCCAAGATGATTGTAATTTAAGTAGCTCCTTCCTCGACATGGTTGCATCTCTTCCTTCCTTCTACGCCATAGCTGAGTCTCCCTATCATTCGTTCAGCACCTTGACCTATGAAAGTAGTTTCTTATAGTGAACCAACACATTGACATATTGCTAAGGATAATGTAATGACACCAAATCATGGCACTAATATGTCACTAGTACAAGTACTTCTCTATTAGTAGTTGGTACAAACTACTAAGATGTGTTATTTCCTACGCTATTGCATTTAAAAATAGAATGTTGTAGTTTTTGAGTGAAGGTAGAAAATGAGAACATTAAAAAAAGAGGCACGCCTACATTAGTGAAATTCATGAAAACAGGTTACTATAGCATGACATGCTTATTCAAGGATGTTTGGCTGAGGCTTTTCGAGTTCAGGGTCAAACTCACTTTTTTTAAATAGGTAACTTGTTGGTGGGAAAATTTGCTTCTTCCTCACGTGGTTCTGGGTATGAGTAGCCTGGGTGACTAGAACGGGTCTAGTACATGCCTCAACAAAGAGGACTTTTCGCTGACTCAAAAGGAAAGAAATGAGAAAAGTGGAACCAAAATTTGTTGATGCAACAACTGATAACACAAAACAAGCGTCTTGTTCAACTCCGAGAGTCACTAATCTCTCTAGAAGAGTTGTGTTACTCGATGTTGAACAAGTCGGTGATATAATCTAAGGAATGAACCTGATTCAATCTTCTCGAGCAGAATTACAGACTAAGTTAAATTATTCATACTCCTAAGATAAAATAAATTTTGATGTTGATGCTGGGGGGTCCTTTCTTCTTCTGCTTTTTGTTTATTTATATCGAGCCAATCAGTTACGATAGTTGTAACTCCTTCACGTTGCTTGGTGGTTTATTCTACTTCTCACTCCTCTTCAACGTCATAACCACTTTCTTATATTGCGGCACACGCCCATCTTGGGTGTATAGTGGCCTTGCCTTGCCTGCTTCATGTAAATGATGCTCTATCTTTGTTGCATATCAGTTTTCATGACACATGTCTTAATGTTGGCTCAGTCACGCGTCCCTATTTGTGGTTTTATTTCTAGTTCCATTAAAATCCACGTGTTTGCCTGTAGGAAAAATTTTAGGATGGTACCAACAAATGCCACCCCCCCCCACATGTCTAGTTTAGATCTTAATTAAACACATGTGACCTTCTTCTGGCACTTCGGGTTCATGCATCTGAACCAAATTGATTATTTATAGTAATCTGTGCTCGATGATGTAACTGATTTAACTAGGTAATTCCAAACAGCGCCTCTTCTAGGACAAAATATCTTCTACCACCAATTGCTTACTAGATTCACCCAACTCTCAATGATCTCAAGTAGAACGAATGGCGGTTTTTGTGTGAGAAACCAAACCGTCTTCATTATTTTTTAATAACCCTTTCCTTTACGGGTCTATAAATACCAACTCCGAGCATCATCTTATGCTCATCCCTCTTCATTATAATCGCGTCTCATATTTTCTACAACCATACCGACGGACTTTGATACACTGGAATGGTTTCAAACTTTGTTAAATGGGGTAATTCCCCTTCCTGACCTATACCTGGTACCTGGATTTTCTCGCTCATTAGAATGTTCGATGTTTATTTCTCACGCCATGTCCCTTACCTGGATCACCATCCCACGGCTGAAGGATGATCATTTCATCTCGAGTCTCCTTATTCTAAGGAGCTAGAGGGTTACATGAACTACCAGATAATCCTAGAATGCTTCTCAGGTCGTAGAGGAGTGCTTTACGGATAGGGAGGTTGTGCCATCCACAACTTTGGAGATGGAGTCCCCCACTACACGTCATCTGCTCCTCTATTCTCACAACGGTTCTGAAAAAGACCAAACATCTAAAAAGGCACACCAACTTGAGCCCAATCATTTACTCTAATTTCGAACCATAGTTCAAGACGACCTCCGAGGTAACCTCCAAAGGTGAAAAACACACCTCATCCAGGTCTTCTCATCCCGTAGCGACATACCGGTTGAACAATTTCTGTTGAAGCCGGTGTTCTACCCCATTTGCCGTCAACAGCATTTGTGCCTTCCGTTGATTTTCATCAAGCCATTTTCTAAGAAATGATGTAAGGCTTCGACGTGAGCCTTTGTATTTTTGTCGTTTCGTTTGTTTAGGGCATTTTCACCCTAAGACATTGTTTGTCTCGAAAAAAATCTTTGTAATTTTCAACTTACATATATAATGAAATTTTTTTTGGATATTTTTTGCCCATATATATTTTTCCTTTCATTATAATTTGTCACATCAGACCCTTTTTATTATGGAACATTTTTGTCCTTATATGAACCATAGCATTTGGCTCATGTTACATTTTGTAGGATAATTTTTGTCCTTGAATACCTCTTCTTATTTTTTATATGGAGGTTTATGTTGCTTCAAAAACTCACCATAGAGTCATTCCCTGGTATACACGAGTTGATGAATATCTTCACCAAAAACTTTGTTGTCTTGGATTAGCTCTTCCCAAGTGGATGGTCATTCCATTATGCTCAGATTTTTTGCCCTCGAAGGCAAGATTACTCCACAAAGCACACTATTAGGTTCATCCTTTTTTGGGACATGACCCTTGTTATGGCCCAAGTAGTCTTGATGAGCCACTTTAAGTCCCCAAAAGGATATGCTAAGAACACAGGACTTTGTTGTCGCAAAACCTCCAAAGGACAATCCCTCCTTGGCATATAACTTTTCAAAATTGACCCATTTTCCACTCACCATAGAGGCTATGCCCTTCAAGGCCATGTTCTTAAGCTCAGAGTGGATACTCTTCCTTTTCCTTTTGGACTGATTTCCTCCAGTTCCAAGTTCTCCCGAGTAGATATTGATCCTTGGTGAAGAACTTCCTTTTCGTTGATCCTTGTTGCACTGGCCTCGTTCAACTTTAGCCACTGCAAAGCCTTCTACATTTTGATCGAGTATTTTCATGTCTCAACATCCTACTCCCAAATAGCATGAGTCATAGTGGTCGACCATTTTTTGATGCAAGATTGTTCAATCATCTCATATTACATCAACGGTTGTTATGTTAACGTTTATTGGCTTCGAGACTGTAGTAACTGGCCTCTGTTGTGTAACTAAACGGCATTTGTGCTCGATTGTTGCTCTATCAATCACCTCACTAATCATGACCGTGTTAATGTCCACTTGTACGAGGACATGATTGGTTTTGCTTTCTTTTGCTTGGCACGTCATTCGATATGCCAATTCGTCTTTTTTCTTGACTTTTTCTTCCAATACTTTTTTCTCATAGTTAACCCAACGTCAATCAACTCATAAAAGGATTTTTCCTCTCCTTTCCCTTTATAGGAAGTCAACCGATTGATACACTCAATTGTTGGCTTCTTGATACCTCGAGGGCCAATGTCGAGTTCAATACCGTAATGTTTCTTAGGAGACTGGTTTTCTCCATCTACCAACTCGTCATATGGTTCCTTATCTGTTTGTCTCGAGGTTTGCCTAGTATACGTTTCGTGCAAACACCTCTTCGTCTCACTTTTAGAACCTCAATTGTGTGTTGATCTTGTGTTTCGATCCTTACCCAATTCACTTGGCGGCTCAAGTTCTCTTCCTATGTAATCTCGAGACGGTAATTTTTGTTCGCACGGAGGGTGCCTATATTTTTTGTCTAAGTCCTCGTACGGCTGTTGATGAGGGTCGTATTTATTCAGGGGGTTCTCCTAAGATACATGACTCACATTCTTCAACAATCGATCCTCTTGTTGAAGGCATCTCGTATTGTTGGGATCTTGATCACCTATCGAGGAGTTTCTTAGGTCCTCACCAGAATGTGGAGGCCTCTCGAACCTCTCTTGACATGGTAGATTTAAAGTCCGACCGGGTTTGTTTTGGTATTATAGGATTTTTCTCCACGGCCAACCAACCTTTGATGAGCCTTTTTGCTTGGATCACTTACCAAGGTATTAAGTCATTGGTTATCGAGATGAATTGTTGTTTGACCTTGCTCCCTAAGTTTTCTCGGGGTTTTTGGTGCAAAGCTAATGATTTTTTTCTCTTCAAACCATTCTCTGGGGCTTTGCCCTGACCCTCTTTCAAAGTGACCTTATTCGACCATCAGCCGGAAGGTTTAGCAATTGCCTTAGCCAGCTTGTTGAGTCCACCGTCAGACCCTTAGGGCTTCTTGCACCATAATTTCCCATGAAAGGGATCCTTCTTGTTTTTTAGGGTGTTAGATCCTTCTTCCCTTTGAAGTGATCTCCCACTGTGGTCGCCAATCTCAGTGTTGGTGGAAAAAATTGCTTCTTCCTCACGTGGTTCCGGGTATGGGTAGCCCGGGTGACTGGAACGAGTCTAATACATGCCTTAACAAAGAGGACTTTTCGCAAACTTCAAAAGGGAAGAAATGAGAAAAGCGGAACTAAACTTTGTTGATGCAACAACTAATAACACAATACAAACGTCTTGTTCAACTCCGGGAGCCACTAATCTCTCCAAAAGAGCTGTGCTACTCGATGTCGAACAAGTCAATAATAGAATCTAAGGAATGAACCTAGTTCAATCCTCTTGAGCCAAATTACAAACTAAGTTAAATTACTCCTACTCCTAAGACCTACTCCTACTCCTAAGAAATAAATTTTGATGTTGATGTTGGGGGGTCCCTTCTTCTTCTGCTTCCTGTCTATTTATATCGAGCTAATCAATTACAACAACTGTAACTCCTTCACGTTGTTTGGTGATTTCTTCTACTTCCCACTCCTCTTAATTGTCATAGCCGTTTTCTTATGTTACGGTACATGCTCGTCGTGGAATGTGTAGTGGCCTTGCCTTGTCTGATTCGTGTAAATGATGATTCGTCTTTATTGCATATCAGTTGTCATGACACGTGTTTTAACGCTGGCTCTGTCATGCATCTCTATTTATGGCTCTATTTCTAGTTCCATTAAAATCCACGTGTCATTAGCCTGTAGGCAAAGTTTTAGGATGGTGTGAACATAACTTAAAGAAAATATGTTAAACCAGAAGAAAAAAAAATCCAAGACTTCCACGACTCCCAACGAAAGAAAAACACCCAAACCTAAAATTCAACTGTTTCAAGAGTGTGACAAACAACCCATACGAAGGTCACTTCTTCCCCCTTTCTTATAGTTAACAATGAATTTATCAAGAAAAGAAGAAAGGAAATAGAAAACAAAACAACAAGAAAGAGTTCTTGCTTGGAAAGAGAATAACAACCACATCCTTGAGCATGTACATGATGGTTAACTTAATTAGGTTAAGGCTTTGCTGTCCCATTTGTCCACCATTCTTTGAAAGAGCTTAAAGACATACTCTGACAATTTCCTTACTAGTTGAGATGCCATAGTTCAAGGTATAAGTAGTAACTTTATCTATTATTATACGCTTAGAGTAGCTAATAAGGTTGCTTTTTTGCTGACTCATTTACTAGAAGAGTATATGGAGGCAAATCTTGTTAATTGGAGATTCTATAAAGATATCTATACATATATACGCAAGTGAGTTTGTGTGGGTGTTTATGACGAAGAAGAAGAAGAAATTTAACGAAAATAAAAAACAACAGAAAAAAAAAAAATATATATATATATATATATTGGTAAAAAAAACAACAGAAAAAAGATCTGCATAGTAAAAAATAAATCTCTTATTTTGTTGGAAAATCATCCACAGAATAAACCATGTTCAACTGTCCAACTCCGAATTAAGCCATAACCAAAGCTATATCTATGAATGTATTAGAAAGAAAATTGATATGAATTGTATCAATATTTGGATTAGCTAAAAACACTCCAATAAGTTTAATATTCATCATCGAAAACTCTGGACATTACAAATTAGGAACCAGCAGTTGTAGAAAGAGAAATGAGCTTGTTTATAACTGTTTTCATGATGGGAATATAATTAACTATACAACGACTAGAGCACAAACAATTCTGGATGGTTACCCAAGTCAAGTGCTTAATTCAGGGTTTTGAATTTCGACAGAACTTTTTGAATATTCCAAGATTTCATTCTAGTTTCAAGGGTAACAGGAATGAAATCTAGAAAAAAAAATGCTTTATTAGAGTTTCAAGCAATGTAGAAAGAAAAAAGAAGAAATAGAAAGATATCGAAGAAAGAAGAAAGTGATGCAGGACCAAAAGGGAATGACCTGGTGCTCTGACACCAAATTGGTGTTGGACCAAAAAGAATAATTATGTGATCTCTTCAAGGGTTACGGTAGGAATAAGGTTCATTTGAGAGGGCCCTAGGAATCATTATGAAGGAATAGGATTGAATTCAATAAACATTTGAAAAAATAGGGATTAAAAACGAAGGCTGTAATAGAGAAATCTGTAGCAAAAACATAACAGAAAAACAAAGAAGAAGAATAGAAAAGATGAGAATATACCAACAAGAATCGCACAAGTTGCTGCCCAGGCAATCACACCTAGGCTTTAAGGCAATCACAGCTCCAAGAGCTTTAGCAATTTGCCTCAAAATTTCATTAAATCTTCATTCATTTGATATACCAAAATACAGAGTATATAAAGGTTTCACACTCTAGACTTCCAAATCCCACTCTAACTAAACGTCCTAAAAAAATAAAACTTTATAAACCTGCAATATTTTGGCTATAATCCTGGACTCGTAGGAAAGGTAACTAAATAACCTTTCAAATAACCAAAATCAAGCCAAGTTTTTCTTAAAAACGACAGAAATACAATTTTCATTTTCCTTTTAAAAAAATAAAACCTATTCTACTTGGAAACAAATGAAGAGCTTAAATTGATTGAAAAGAAACCAACCTATATTAACCCAAAACTAATAAAATTAAAAATAATTGCCATACAAAAATATTAAACCCAAAACATCTCTGCATAATTCCATCAAATTGAGTATGGGCAGTTTTGCATCTCACATCAGAACGATAGTGAAGACAAATTGGAAATAAAAAGATACCTGAAAATTTTTTCCTTAAAATATCAACCAGAACTCGACCATTCCGTCAAAATGATGAAAATTCCGGCTCCAGACCAGGTCCAAACCTAGTTCAAAACAGGATTTACAGCAAGATGATCACCTAGCACATCGGATTAATTAAGGTCGCCAACTAGTTTCCTGGGACACAAGAGACAGTTCTCATTGATTGTAAGTTAGAAACTTACATAACAAGTATTGAACTTTTGACCATATGTGATACTGTTTTTGGAGGCCCAAATAATGGAACTGTATAGTGTTGCATACTTAATACCTTTAGTTTTATTCTATGATTCAACCTATAATAAAAATACATAACAAAATCCACAAGTCAACCCCATATGGTCAGGACAAAGCTTAGAGAATGATGGCAATTGTGTATTTGTTAAAACTTTATCTTATTTTCTTCACTGCTAATATATATGAACAATGGAAAAAATGATAAATGCCTATTTTAATAAAAATAGTAACTTACTTATTAAATTAAAACTGTGCCCAAGTTGTGTTGGCCTCTAAGCAGTCGGCTTGCCATGCCACCTGCTTAGCTCCTTACATTTTAACAACATTGCATAAAACATACAACTTCATCATTATTTTCCATATAACTTGCTCTACTAAGGTTTCAAAAGAAACTAATAATCAACAATTAGCTAAAAAAATTCAAAGACAAAGTATATTCAATCAGCTACCAGGAGCACCAACAGTGTCATCTACTTGATAGGAAGGTCATCAAGCCCAGCCAAACATCAATTCAAAGGGAATAACAGAGAAGCAACCAAGATTCATTTGCTTTTTCAAATGTCATCTACCTGGTGAGTCCTGTTTCCTTCCTATTTGCTTTTTCAATAAAATTGATATCATTCAAAGAAAAAAGAAAAAAAACAAACAAACAAACAAACTATAGAATAATGTTTTCCAAAATAGATAGAGGAAAACACACACACACACACACACAAAGGATCCATATCGTCCCAAATTTGATAATGCAGCCACCACATATCATTTGTCCAAACGTCCAAATCAAGTAATTGATTTTATGAAATAAAGTAATTTTTTTTTTTTTTGGAGGGAGCGGGGGAACCAAAAGTTCAAATGTATAAATTTAAGAGAAGTCAAGTGTTTTACTGAATGGCTTCTCAACTGACCCTAAAGACCAAACGATTGCTAATAGTAGCTTGAGTATTAAGATAGTATTTTCATTTTATTTCGTCACAATGTAACTTTATCTCAAGGGAGAGCAAAAGGAAGAACCAAAAAGTCCTTAGCATAACAGAGAATAACTCATCCCGCATCAGGTTATAGTAAGCGAAAAGGGAAGCATTCATAAGATCAAGTCAATCTAGCTGATAGTAGAGAAATTTCCCCATTAAAATTAATAGAGAGGAATGTACTGAACTAAAATCCATCAGATAACAAGAAATTAAGAGGAAAATCCGATAATCAGGACAAGTGAACATGCAAATACAGAAGATTCATGTAAACATAAACATAACAAATCATAAAATATACAGAAGCAACCCTGCACTGCAATAGGAGAATGCTGGAATGGGTCAAATTATATAACACTAAAGAAAATGAGAAAAGAAAATTGCAAATAACAGAAAGCCCCAAAAAATCTTGCAGTAAAGCCTATAAGATTCGACTTGAGAATCATCAAAAAAAGGCAGGAACTAATGACTCCCAACATGAAAAAAATAATAATAATCACGTAAGTAACGCCAGTCTTTCAGGTACTCAGAGATTCGGAGGACAACAGTTTAAACTTGGATAACAATCTTAAAACTAAAAAATAAAAACGCAGATTAAAAAGAGAGAGGAGAGGGGGTACTTGTAGCTCATCAGAACAGATAAAACTCAACAAAGACAACAACATTCTGCAGTAAATACTTTAAAATTTCAAAAATTAAAATAAAAACAAAGAAACCCACAACAAGCAGCCATTGAAAATCAGTTCAACGCCCCATTGTGACTCATCAAAGCTCGAAGAAAAGAAGAAGAAGAAGAAAGATAATAGAAATTCTCACCCAAACGACCGAAAATTACAGAAACCCATCACAGAAAAACGGGCAAAAAACCAACCATGCACCAAGCGGGCAGGTGAAGAATACACTTCCAACCCTTCCAATATTAATAGAAAAACAATAGAAGACAAAGACCCAAAACAAATCTGAACTACCCAGAAGCACAAATCTTATAAATCTCGTAATTCATCGTCATCATTAAAAAAAAAAAAAAACATGGGAAACTATGGCTGTAATTCATCAAACATTAAAAAAGAAGAAGAGAATTAGTTATAAATCTATCAGAAGAGACATTAATCAACCAACCCAAATGAAATAGAATCAGGATGCCGACCGACCTTCCAGCTGAGAGACACTGAGTACTCAAACTTGTGTGCTATGTATCGAAACCACGTCGACAGCGAAACCATTGCAAACTCGGTCTATACCAAAGCAGCATTCCTCTTTCCCTTACCCCTCCAAATACCCCGCCATCCATCCTATATAATATGTGTGAAACAAATGTTCTGTGAACAAAAAGTGTAGGTGACCCTCTGTGATCACTCTTCTGACTGCAACGTAATATATATGTTAAAAACATAAAATAAAGCGTTCACGTTTAAAAGCATATTAACCCTCCAATACACCATGTCAGCTTACAGTTCATCACAGAGGCTTACATACTTTTTCATCACAGAAACATTTGTTTCTTTTCCGGAGATGGGTAATGCATCATAGGCACCTGTCAGCGGCCTTGGGAGGAGAAGCCAATTGTACCGCTAGGCTGCAAATCGGGCTGAGATCAGTTCAAACTGTAGGAGCATTGCCCATGCTTGGCTCGAGCCTTAACCTAACTAAAGTCAGTCAGCCCAAACTCAGCCCATTTTTAAAATGTTCCCGAGGTGGGATTTGGTAGGACAGGTTAAAGTGAGTCTAAGCTAGGAATGACATTAGGGCTGACACATCAACGCTGGAAAAGGGCCTTACTTTTTTGGGGGATGCTTTTCACCTATTGGCACTGATGTGTCAGCCCTAATGTCATTCCAATCTTAGGCTCACTTTAACTTGTCCTACCAAATCATCCGGGTCAAATTGACCCCAACTTAGCATCCCACTGGGCGAATTCAGACCAATTTTGGCTAATCTAAACTTAATGGTCCACAAGGGCTGAGTTCAAATTGATTGTGGCTGCGTTTGGGTCGAGTTGAAGATGGATTTGAAACAAGTCTTAGCCAAGTTCAATATGAGTTCGGCTTTTAAATACAACTATAATTCAGGCCAGGTGAGGCTGAGGCTAAATGTACTTGGCTCAAATCAAAGTTATGATGGCTCAGCCTGTTCAAATTTTAGGATGAACAAATCAGACCAGTCAGGCCCAATTTGCAGCCTTAAGTAGCGAGACAAAGCAACATCAACAGGTTTGAAACATGGGTACACAAAGGAATTACCAAAATAACGGCGTAGAAATCAATCAAAACTAAACATAATAAAGTAGAAAGTAACATTAAGTTATATATATATATATATACAAGGGTCAACGCTAAATAGAGTTAATTGTCTTTGGCCAGTCCTATAAAGTTCCAACTGTATTTATGTTAAGATTGTAACCCCCTCTTGATGCGAGTTCTTTGGGATGCAATAATAAATGCAGAATAAATAAGCAAATACAGAATAAACCACAAAACAAATATTTACATGGAAAACCTCAAGACATAAGAAAAACCACGGAGCAACACAGAAATCTTTCTTTATAATTGAAGAAAACAAACCTATAAGCTTTCATTTCTCCCACACATATACTCTATCACAACCCACAACCCTTGAGAAACCACTTTTTCTTCCATTTTCTCACATTCTTTTTCAACCAAGAGAACCTTGAGAAAACTAAAAGAGAAATCTCTCTCAAGTCTTGCACCACTCTCTCAAACCTTACAAAAACCCTTGTAATTCCTTTGAGTGATTTATCAATAACTCTAGAAGACCAAAGGCAATATGGGCTCGAGCTAGGATTAAACCGTGGTTCAGTCGACTTAATATGACAACTTTTTGGTTTCTAGTCTTCTGCAGTATGTGACACCCGAATATGTTCGAATTAATCTTGGATCGATCCAGTAGTGTTGGAATTCACTCATTTGGTTCCTCTCGCCTCCATTTTACATTAGACTCCACTCCAACAATCTCCCACTTAGAAACTGGTGTTCTCTTCCCGTTGTCTAGCATTTATACCTATGATGAGACCTCTTCCATTTCGTGATCATCTGCAACTCTTCATTTTGTTTTCAATCATGTCCCCAGTCTTGATCTCTTGCAGATTCTCCCACTGGACATAAAGACACCCTCAACAATCTCCAATTTGGCTTTAACCTTAGCCCCTTGATGACTTCCAATTAAACATTGCCTTTAACTACATGTTTGTCAAGACACAAACTTTTGACATGTGCACCGCACTGAACCTTTGGCTTTCACCCCAAAATCGACCTTAGAGAATTACCTGCATTTGTCTTTCTTTTGTGAATGCTACGTCATGTACTTGAAATGCACCTCTATCATAACTTGATACCACTTGTTATTATGATGTTAGTTTTGCATATCTTTTCTACAAACACTACAAACTTTTATTGTAAATCTTGTTTGCAAATACCATAAACAACCACTAGCTATTTTTATGTGGCTTTCAGTATCATCGCTACACACACCATCAAGTTAATTCGGGCTCACACCATTATACTCAATCACAACCAAACATATGTTAGTTGCCCCTAAGTTAACTCAAATATTCAATTCCATAGAGGAACTCAATCTGCCATCTCCAATCACAAGAACCTCATCGCCATCATCTGTCACCTGAAAACCTCCATCACCTCTCTTTGTTACATCCGCAAAAGAGATCCTACACTAACGATGATTCTTTTATGCACTCAATTTCCAACTATCCATCAAGATCAAAGGAAATACCACTTCTTAGCGTACTCCCACTCATACGATATAATCCATCCTAACACTTATCTCTCTTCATTAGGACAAAACATCCTCGTGTGATTTTTATAGATCCACCTACAGTGGAATACTTGTAACCCATGGAATCCAACCGGCTTAGGGATATTAGATTCCTCTGTATCTTTAGGGCATACATCACATCACCTAAAGTACAAACCACTCCATCGAACATCTTGATCTTCATTGTCCCAACACCCATGACGTCACATCTGAACCCATCACCAAGAGACATGAAATCGGTCTTTTTTTAAAACTTACAAAGATATTCCCTCTTAGAGCATATATGAACATGACAACTTGAATATAATATCCACTCATCATAAGAAATAGTGTTCAAATCTTTAGAAACTGTGAGAGTATCTCCAAGATATTCCTTCTGTTCCTCTTCCTTTTGTGCCACAACCGCTGCAACACCACAACCGAGACTATCTCCCTTATTCTTGTTAACACGTTCAAGATAATCCACCTTTATGTGACCAAACGCCTTATAATAAAAACTTTGCACCCCACATTTTTCCTCTAGACTTGGATTTAGTACATTCAGATCCCTTCATCAACAACCTTCCTCTTCCATCCACATTCAAAACACTTTCACTCATCGATGAATCCCTCAAGGACTTCCGTTGAACCTCATCGTTGAGTATAACACTAACCACATCATCAAACTTGAGTGTGCCTTAATCCAAGGAATTACTTAAGGCCATCACCAAATCATCCCAACTCTCTAGCAAAGAAAACAACACCAAGACCCGAACTTCATCCTCGAAGTTGATACCCATCGAAAATAATTGACTAGTAACCATGTTGAACTCGTTCAGATTTTCAGCTACACATCTGCCTTCATCCATCTTCATGTTGAACAATATCTTCATCAGAAATACCTTGTTGGACACTGATGATTTCTCATACATCTGAGACAAAAGCAGCTATGAGGTCTTTTGTGGGTTTCTCATCGAAAATATTAAAAACAACTGACGACAATAGAGAGAGACGACTCATACCTTAGGCTCTTCTGTCAAGCAACTCCTAATATGATTCCAACATCATCTTTGGCTTCTTTGCTTTTCCTATAAGCAATTGATAGAGATTTTTCTGATAGAGTACATCCTCTATATGCAACTTCCAATATGCGAAATCCCACCATCCAACTTTTTAATAGCAAACCTTGTGGATTCTTCTCCTATTGCTTCCACTCGAATCAAGAACTCCTTCATAATCGCAAACTTTAACATCTTACCAAACCGTCAACTATGAATCTAGAATTGCCTCTTTCCTTTTGAGTGAGGAACATTGTAATGCCCCCAAACCCGGACTCGGATATAGATTTGTATCACTCCGGATTCAAATTTGTTCCTATTCATAAATCCAATAATCCACATAGAAATTGACCCAAATCCTAGGCCCATAAGTTATATCCAATATAGTCCACCTGTTTTCATTTGATTTTTTTTCTTAAGTCCACTTAATTCAATAATCATATTTTAATAGTTTGCGAAAACGTATTCAATATTCACTAATCACATATATTCAAATTAAAATATGAAAGCATAATTTAAAATCCATAAAGATCATAGTAGTCCAATAGTGTGAGATCAAAAGAGAGATATTACTAGGGTGCCCTCTCACCCAGATACACAAAGGGAAACATCTACTAGTTTAAAAATATGATCCCAACACGAAAGGAGGAATCCCAAAATATGTCCAAAATAAGGATAAAAAAGACGAAAGGAAAGTTGTGGATGTCATAACAAGTTCCTCTAATGGAGGACCTACAACAATAGTCAGTCTGAAAAATAAACGGCTGGGATAGTCTTAACTGTAAGAAACCTAACAGACTATAAATAATCTGAAGTAAATCATACATCTGAATACTAGCATGTTCAAAGGTTAATACAAAGCTAGATAGATGTCGAAGTAATAATCACAATCATTATAGTACAGAAAATATCAATAATCAAATGTCACGTAGAAGTCAATGGTTCAATACAAAGATCTAAGTTATAATAATAATTAAATGCAGAGGTCAAAGCTTACAAACTCGATCACATATGTTAGTCTTGAGAGATTCAATGTGCTATGATTTTGAAGTGTTTAGAGTTTGATGTTCAAAGTCTTCGGAATCCACATGGTTCATAACATTCGGATATTTAATATTCAGAATTCAAAGATTCAAAGTGTTTGGAGTTCACAAGGTTCAATAATTGAAGGAATCCAAAGTTTAATGTTAAAAAAGGTCCAATGTTCGATGTCCAAAGGTTCAATGAAGTATTTGTATGCTCTGGCCAACCCCACAGGTATGTTCGATGTCCTTGTTATAACCCCAAGGAGGAGGGTCGATATTCGTGAGCCAAAAAGCATGTCCAAAGTACTTTTTAATGTTTATAGTGTTTAAAATTCACAAGATTTGATGTTCGAAAAAGTTCAAAGTTCAAAAAGGTTCAATGTTCGATCTCCAAAGGTTTCATGTAAAGTATTTGTATGCTTTGACCAACCCCATAGGTAAGTTCAATGTCCTTGTTATAACCCCAAGAATGAGAGCCGATTTCCATGAGCCAAAGAACATGTTTAAAGTACTTTTTGATGTTCACAGTATTCAGAATTCACAAGGTTCGATGTTCGAAGAAGTTCAAAGTTTAATGTTCAAAAAGGTCCAATGTTCGATGTTTAAAGGTTTAATGTAAAGTATTCATATGCTCTGACCAACCCCATGGGTAGGGTCCTGATCTCGTGTCAAACCTCATGAGTAGAGCCAATGTCCTTATTTAACCTCAAGGAGAAGGGTTAACGTCATTGTTATAACCCCAAGGAGGAAGACCAATATCTATGAGCCAAAAAACATGTTTGAAGTACTTTTTCACACTTAGCCTTCTGAGTAGGCCCAAATGATCAAGGGTTCGAAGTTCAAAAAAAAGTTTACATCAATAAATCAAAAGATTCACATTATTTCAATAATCGAAATGTTTCTATAATGAGTAAAGTAATTGTAAGCATCACATTTCCATAAATCAATAACTTCAAAGGCACATGGTTCACTTAGATTCAATGTTAGTATATGATTCGATATTCATAAGTTTGGAGTCACAATGGTCTACTAAGATGTCTCATAGAGTCAATGATTCAAACATGTAGTGGGATTCAAAGGTTCACATGGTTTGCATAATCACATAGAAGGCATAGAGTTTAATAGATTCAATGAGTTCAATATATTTTCACAGAAATTCAAAGTTTCACATGTAATCCAATGAATCAAATCATAGAGATTTTTAAAGGTAAGGCATGATTACCTTTCAAAAGTGATAATAATTAGAATAGATCTTGAATGATTCACAACTTTACATAGATTTTTAAAGGTTCACATAAGGAAAATTCAAATTTCACATGTTCTAAGGGATTCAATGAAGGAAATCAATCCACACAATGTCTAAGATCAATAATCTTTTACAAAATAAGTATAGATCTAAAGAATAAATAGGATTCAATGGTTTCAAGCAAAGACCTACCGAATTTCTAGAGGTTCTAATAAGGAAAGAATCATTCCAAGCATAAGGAGTGTGTAAACTTACTAAATAAGATGAAAACCGTAGATCTAACATGTTTTGAGGAATTGAATTCAAATAATTCCAACAATCTCAGAGAATTCTATATATAATCTTAAATCACCAGAGGGATTTACCTCAAATCACTCATAAAAATCAAGATATACTTAGTAGATAAGCTTAGATCATAGGGCTCTCAAAATTTAATGACTTAGAGCATAGGTTTTCATATACTTTTAAAGATTCCAAAGAGTTTCACAAACAAACTCAAAAGATCAAAGATGAATATACTTCATCAAATTCATAGTAAGTTAAATATGCTTACTAAAGGAACTTCAATCAAAAGTTCAAAGAGTTGGATTAAGACTTTCAAGTATTTCAGAGATTTTAGAAGATTCACATACAAACTCTAAAGATCAAAGAGAAATATACATCACATCATCCATAGTATAAAAGCTATTCTTACTAAAGAGCTTAATCTAATGAATAAACCATATCCAAAGGTTCAACTAATAATGTTCTAGAGATTCTAAAGGGTTTTGAATACAAACTCTAAAGATTAAAGATGGATTTACATCACATCATCCATATATAGTAAGCTAGATGTTCTTACCAAAGCTCAAATTCAATGTCTCCAAGCAGGAAACCTTCGTTTCAACTTCTATTCACACCTTGCTTTATAAAATAGACATAGTTCTAGCATTAGAATAATGAAACTATGAAGTTCTAGTAGAAAAACAAGATAATTTATAAGGATTTTCATGGTTGAAAGTGAAACTTATCCAATTGGGGAAGAACTTCTTTTTCCTTTTCTAAAACTCTCAAAGTCTCTCTAACGTTTTCTATTTTGATGCAAAAGAGACTATTAGGGTTCCTTTAACTTATATTTAGGGTTTTGGGTCGAGTTAGGAGTGTCTCACACTCCTAGAATGAAGAAATATCGATTTTACCCAAAAAATCGCAATCTGGATCGATTCAACACATTTTTGTATGGTTTTTCTGAGACCAGAGAGGTCCTGGATTGATCAAAAATAGAGTTTTTCAGCTTTTATGCCCTCTCACAAAAATGCTCATAACTTTCTTTAGACAACTTGGAATTGATCTCTATTTGTTGGGTTGGAAACTAGACTTCGAGAAATTTCCAACAAGGTATAAATCACCATATATTTACCTCGGTAGTGGTGTCAATGGGCCTTGGAAGTGACCTCAAATCTGTATTCTTGTCAGCACTGACTCATTGTGGGAGAATTGTTATAACGTTTTCTAGGAGACTTGTAATCGCATAAAGTTTAATGGATTGGAAAGTAGATTCATAGATATTTTCAGGTATATATGGTTTGCATTCTAATTCACTCGGTATTAGTGTCGGTGGGCCCGTAAAGTTACCCCAAATGTGAATTCATGATAACTTTCGAACTTGATAGGTTCGAGGCCCAACTTGGGTTTTACACTTCTAACTTCATCCAATGGGTTTCTAAACCACTCTATAGTATGTTTAAACATATGAAAGGATAATTATAAGGTAAATTTATAATTTTTGCCCTTAAGTCAAAATGTGGGGTGTTACAAACCTAACTCTGATACCACTTGTTGGGATTATAACCCCTTCTTGATGGGAGTTTCTTTGGATGCAATAATAAATGCGGAATAAATAAGCAAACACATAAGAAACCACAAGACAATGATTTACATGGAAAACCCCAAGATCAATGAAAAGCCATGGAGCCACACATAAACCTCACTATAATGGAAGAATACAAAGCTACAAGCTTTCCTCTCTCTCTCTTTCTCACACACTCTATCACAACGTACAACCCTTGAGAAACCCCTTTCTCTTTCCTCTTCTCACCTTCTCCCTCAACCCAGAGAACATTGAGAAAACCCAAAGGAAAATCCCTCTCAAGCCTTACACCACTTTCTTAAACGTTGAAAAAACTCTTAGAATCCCTTTAAGTGACATTCCAATAACCCTAGATGACCTAGGAGACCTTATATAGATCATACAAGTTGATCCCACCATGAAACCTAAATTTTCCGACACTCCATGGACTTTTCAATTTCAATCTCATCATCGTCGACTCAATTTGGGCTTAAGCCAGGTGCCTTAGTTCGATATGGGATTTAGTCATTGCTTTGTTGGCTCAATCTAACAACTTTCTAGTTTTTGGTCTTTTACAGTTTGTGTCACCCAAATATGCTTGGATCAATCTGACTATGCTAGAACTCACTCCTTTGGTTCCTCTCACCTCCGGCTTACATCAAACTCCACTATAACAATCTCTCACTTGATAAATACTTAGGAATTTATTATGTAAATATTATAATATGATGTAAAAAATTAAAAAAAAAAAAAGATATATGACTTTAGCTAGAAGATTCATGTAGCCAACCCCAAATAGTTGGGGATAAGGGTACTTTAAGTTGAGTTTTTATTTTTTATTTTTGAAAATCAAAGATTAATATGTTAAAGAGAATAAGGCTTCCTGAGAGCAGTTACATCCAAGGAGAGATCTTGCTCTAATTAGAAGGGGTGAATCAAGGACTAATAGTCAAGAGCTTTAGTACCTTGGTCATACTTAGTCAGACGATCAACCACCAAATTAGCACATCCTTTAACATGATTACACATAAATCAATCAAAAGTTTGAATTAACAAAAAACTGTTTGGATGCCACTGATGACCCAGGGACACTCCCCATTTGAATCTGAGAGGATGTTTTAACTAGTCAACCTCCATGATTAGATTACTAAGCCCCAAATCATGGGTTGTAGTAACAACTAAGCAAGCATCAAGGCATTCGACAACAAGAACTATCTATAGAACTCCCACCTGATTTGACATGCAAAAAAAACCTCTCTAATCACGAACCATAACACCGACCCCATTATCATGGGAGGATTCCTCAAATGCTCAGTCAAAATTAACTTTTACAAACTCAATCTTAGGAAGACTCCAACAAAGTATATCATTCCTATCATCTAGCATAAAAAGTGCTATTACCTATTTAGACCTCATTTAACATTTTGACAACAACAGAAGAAGAGTTAAACATATTGAAACAAGTCTTTTGAAAAACAACCTTATTTCGAGCTTTCCAAATGTTCCAGAGGAAGTGCTTGACTTTAGAAGTAGCAATAAGACCCCAAATTTTTTTCTAAGGGAATAGATTTGGGGGAAGGATGGGGGTGAGGGGTTGGGAAGTTTGGGGATGAGGAATTGGGTTAGAAGAAAGGAAATATGCAGACATAACAGAAGAGAGACCCTTCTTATCCTGATTCCAAATCAACTTATCATTTAGTTTAAAAAGGAACAAAGGAATTATAAGGATAAGGTTCTCATCCTCAGGAGAGATCAAGTTTCTAATGTCTCTAAGGTTCCATTGCCTAAACACAGGATTAATAACTTGATGGACATAGTGAACCTTGGGAGACTTTTGAGAACACTAGTAAGTCTAACATTTAGGGCATTAAGAATCCAAAGGTCTTTCTAGATATCAATGCCATTTCCTTTGCCCACTTTCCATAAGGCTTCGTTTGTTTGCTTGTAAAAGTTTGATAGGGGGTACAACAAAACAGAGG
>JAOXJP010249871.1:0-22117 GCA_025762735.1 Platanus orientalis
CTTCTAGGGTTTAGCTCTGATACCAAATTTGATGTAGGATATCCAAAAGAATGGATTCCTACAATATGGGATGATGTAAAACACTTTAAAGAACACAAATAATGATTCTTGAATTAAAGAAATAATAGAAATTCAATTAAAACAATTTCAAGAATTCAAGATTTAACTAAAAGATTCGTAAAAGTTAAAATTTTGAATCAAGAAAAGGTTAAAGAATAAAGGGAAATAGATTAAGACAATCAAGAAAAGGCTTCTTGGTGAAGAATTAGTAGATGATAAATGAATGTTGTATGCAAATTTTTAGATTCAAGATTATAGTAAAGAAAGATTATTTATTAAATCTTTAATCTAAAATTACGATAATAGTGTGAGTAGATCAAGAAAACAGCAAGATTACTAATCAAAATCAAGAAAGAAGAAAGAAAGTGAGAAAGAGAGAAAGAGAAAAGAAAAGATTAGAAGATAAAGAAGAAAAGAGGAAATAAGAGAACTAACCTTACGTGAGGGGTTTTGGAGAAGATACCAACCCAAATTGTGGACTCCACAATCTTTTTTTCATCAACAACAACTGATTGCAACCTAACAACCATTCTTTATATAGACTTGGACCACTAAACTCTTAAATCAACTAGGACTCATACTTTTAATATTGCACCTAAGACCCTAAACTTAATCCTTATTACAAGAACTCTTAGAGCAATATTTATTTTCCTTTCTAAGGCTTTTATGGCCTGGTTACATTAAAATAAAACCCAGAAACAACCCTAAGATTAAATGGACTTAAATAAAATAACTCTAAAATAAACTGAAAACATCCCTAATATCCCTAAACTATTTGAACTGAAGGAATCTTCATAAATCTTGAATCTGGCTTTCTTGTCGGGTGGCACGTACAATAATCTTTTCTCATTGGATGCATTATATTGATTACCAAGAAACCTTTGCTCCAGTGGCCAAGATGAATTCCGTCTGAGTGTTGTTATCTATTACAACTAACAATGAATGGCCACTTTGGCAACTAGATGTGAAGAATGCATTTCTTTATGGTGATTTACATGAAGAAGTGTATATGATGCTACCTCCAGGCTTTAAAATTCCAGAAAGTGAGGGTAAGGTCAGAAAATTAAGGAAGACATTGTATGAATTCAAGCAATCACCAAGGGCTTGGTTTGAGAGATTCAGTGGTGGTTTAACCAAAATTGGTAACAAGCAATCCCAGACTGATCATACTTTATTTGTTAAACATTCCTTTAAAAGGACTGTAACAATTATTGTGTATGTGGATGGCATAATAGTCATTGGAGGTGACTCAAAGGAAGTACACAAACTAAAGGCTCATTTGAGTAGTGAGTTTGAAGTAAAGGATTTGAGCATACTTTGTTACTTTTTGGGTCTCGAGGTTGCTTGTTTCAAGAAAGGTATCTTCATATCTCAGAGAAAGTATGTTATCGATTTGGTTACTGAGACAGGATTATTAGGGGCTAGACCGATAGAAACCCTTATTGAATGAGGATGGAAGGCCATTGATAGATGTGGGATGATACCAATAACTTGTTGGGAAGCTTATCTATCTTGCACTCACAAAGCCAGGTATAACATTTGCAATTGGAGTTGTTATCCAGTTCATGCATGCACCACGAAAGACACATCTAGAAGCTACCTTTCGCATTTTGAGGTATCTAAAATTTGCTCCAGGAAGGGGATTGTTATTTTCAAATAATGGTCATGTTACAGTTGAGGTTTATACAGATGCAGACTAGGCAGGATCGATCATAGATAGATGATCAACCTCTAGTTATTGTTCATTTGTAGATGAGAATCTTGTAACATGGAGAAACAAGAAGCAATGGTTGCCATATCAAGTATTGAAACAAAATATAGATCAATGGCACATGAGATTTGTGAAACTCTTTGGTTAAAGATCCTACTACATGAGAGTGGCTTTGAAGTACAGACTCCTATGAGCTTATGTTGTGATAACAAGTCAGCTCACAATTCTATACAACATGACCGAACGAAGCTCTTGGTTTTTTCTAATAATTTTGAATCTTTTACTTCATCTCCAAGACCTCTCATTGAATTGACAATGTCTTGAAGCTTTGTGTGAAAATCAATGGATTGTTCATCATCTTTCATACAAAGGGCCTCAAAGTTTGAGGTGAGCATCTAGAACTTAAACTGTTTCACCATGCTTGTACCCTCATGGGTAACCTCAAGGAGGTCCCATGCTTCTTTAGCAGTTTGGTGTTCGGAAATTCTCCTAAATTCGTCTTGGTTGACCACAAAGACGATTGCATTCAATGCCTTGTAATTGACCAGGTATGCAACATTTTCTTCAACATCCCAGTCTTTTTCTAATTTATCTTTAGGCTTTGTGTAACTGCTTTCTACTCCAGGTACTTGCATCCATGGATCTGATAGACACCCATCTGGGTTTTCCAATACGTATAATTTGATCCATAAAAATAAGGTGGTCTATTTGTAGATGTATCTTCTTCCTTAGAAGTCATAGCAAACTAGGATTAACTTAAAAAATCTAGCTTGGGTTGTTGAGCCCTTTCAGGAGTAACCCGCTTTGATACCAATTGGAATTTCGGCCCAAGTAATCCTAGAGGGGGGGGGTGAATAGGATTTCTATATTTTCTTTTGAATTCTTTAGTTATTAATCCCACTTTTAGATTTACTTAAATTTTTACTTGAATATGCAGCGTAATAACACACAAGTAAATCCAATCTTTATGAATTTATCATAGAACATTGTTCTCCATCATATACTATAGTGGTGATTTGTGTCTAGGTAGGATCGCCAGAGAACAAAGTATTACCCAAATCATCTTTGCTAGACTCGCCTGATGTCTGTTCGAAATTAATTTCTGACATATTAAACGTTGATCAAATATAAAATAGGGTTTAGATTAGATCAAATATATCATCACACGAAGGGACACAAGGGGACACAATTCAATAACACGGTATCCAATAGGTCACACAGAACATGTAGGGGTGGCAATTTGTGTTGGCGGATCGGGTTCATGTTGTGTTGAGATAAGGGTGTACAACTATATGGTTCAACCCTAACCCGACCCATTTATTAATCGTGTCCAAGCGGGTCAACCTAAAACAAGTTTATAGTAAACCCTAACCCACTTATTTTGTGTTGGGTTTTTGTTGGGTTCGCGGGTTATGTGGCCATTCATGTTGGTGGGTCAGATTCGTGCGTGTCAAGTTATGGGTATATGACTATTTGGTGAAATTCCAATCCCAATTAATCCTAGAGGGGGGTGAATAGGATTAACAAGTCTATTAAACTTTCTTGATTTTATTGAGATTTGCTTTTAGATTTACTTAAATTTACATGCAGTGGAAGTGAACATGCAAGTAAATCTAGTGATTATGAATTTATCATAGACCACTGTTCTCCATCATGCACTATAGTGTTATCTATTGCAGGGCGGGAGATGGGCTGATAAATTCCCTAAGGTTGTTCAATACTTCTTTTTATCACAATTCTCAGCCTTAGGTAACTTTAATAAGTGTGTTGAGCAACTTGCAATAGTAAAACAAATATAACCACAAGTTAGCAGAGAAACAGGCCACACAAAGGCACAAATTTATAGTGGTTCAACACTCTAACCTACATCCACAGTCTAATAGCTCTCTCATAAAGCTCGGATGATTTTTTATTAATAGTATACCACTATTACAAAAGTAAATCAAAAAACTTATTCAACTTCCTCCAGTGTCTCTGTTGAAGGAAGGATCTGCACCCAGTGTCTTCGGCGAGTGCTCTAGTCCAACGTCTCCAGTGGACTCTACTTCTGGTGTCTCTAGCAGAAGGATGATTTGAAGAAGGTTGTAACAACAATAGTGCTCAGGCCTCTTCATAGGCGTATGTAACTATAGTGATCAGTTGCAAGAGCTATTCAAGCTGAAATAAGCATGGAAGTTTTGCTGATCTTGGAAGACTCAAGACAAGAGCCTCTTCTTGTAAACACAACTTGATATTGTAGATTTGCCAATTAAAACCATTCTCAGTTGTGTGGGAATACTCACATAAAGATTAATTAAAATCTCAACATGGAAAAAGCTTTTTCAAGCTTCATATTATAGATTTGCCAATGAAAACTATTCTTAGTTGTGTGGGAATACTTTCACATAAAGATTAATCAAAATCTTAGCATGGAGAAAGCTTTTTCAAGCTTCAAACCCCTCAGAAATTTTCCGTAGCCCCTTTTAGAAATCTCTCTGTTGATTTTCAATGATTCCTTTCCATTCATCTCATTCATACTTTGAACTGAGGTTTTAGACCTCTATTTATAAGGCAAAAACTCAATCTTTTTTGAGTTTCAACAACTCTTTAACAATTGTAAAAAATTCTGGTCGTTATTGAATTTGAATTTGAACAATTTCCAAATCTTGGGATCTTTGAGCGCTCGAAGGAGATATTTGAGCACTCGAGGAAAATCCAGGTTCTGTTTTGGATTTCCTTAGCAAGTTCAAGTGCTTAGATCTTTCTTTGAGTGCTCGAACCTAGCCAATCAGACTTAATTTAATTTTTATAAATTTTGCTTTTTGTCTGAACTTTAGGTTGTGGTTCGAGATTACTCCTAGGGTCATATTATGGTCTTTAAGTTCATCCTAGGTCTCACCAAGGTCCATAAAGGCATTCTTGAGCACACACTTTTGTTAGACTAGTCCAACTTGTCTTTTTACTTGTTTCAGCACATAGTGCTTGATGTAAGTATATTTCTTAAAATTCTTCTGAGGAATGTACTTGAGTAGCTTGTTGAATTTCAGTTCTTGAGCGGATGTAGCTTGTCAGAGTTGCTTGTATCTGATCTTCAAGTTTTCACTTTTAATGACTCAATTACATGGACCAATAGCCTACTACAACTCATCTAAACTTGGTATGGAATTGACAATATAAATGGACCTAACATATGGCTCAACCCGAACTCAACCCATTTATTAATCGTGTCAAAGCGGATTGACTCGAAACATGTTTAGAGTCAACCTTAACCCGCTTATTTCATGTTGGGTTCGTGTCGGGTTCACCGGTTGTGTCAAGCATTGCCTCCGCTAAGAACATGGCCAACTGGTATGCAGTCATAGAAATTCCTTGCAACGTGCTAGGGTTCGTCAATAGGTCTTCAACCCTTTCAAACAATCATTGTAGGCACCATTGTGTGTCCTACAACCATCAGTATACAGTCTGGAACTAGTTATGATGAACAGAAGGGGGAGCAGCAATTGAGCTGGATGAGTTCTCTCGCAGCTCACTCAAAACTCATACAAACTTCACCAAATCACTTCTAAACAACTTCTAGGATTATAAGGAGGCAAAACAAACAAACCAACACAAGATTCCACCATTGTATGACTTGTAGGCAACGAAATTCTAAAAACTGAAATTTCAAGTTTTTTCAAAGAAAACTAGTTAAAATATTCTAGTTCTCAAAACTTCTCATCATCACTTCTATAATACCTAGAAAAAAAAGATTTATCAATACTCCAAAAAAAACACACCCTCTTACTAGGCCGTATGGTTGTTGACATCAGCCCTGGCCTTACTAATATCAGCAACAATGGATGAAACTTCTTGCCGTGATGAACTTGCTCTGATACTATGTTGATTCCTACAAAAATAGTGTAGAATCACAGAGAATATAGAAGAAGAAAGGAAGAAAAGAAAAAGAAAAAACGAGAGAGAGAATTTTGGTAGAGAAATCGTATAAGGTGATATCTCTTATGAATGGTATTTATACTTATACTATTCTATACCATACGCACAATCTAGGAGTTGGTGTATGGGTATATAATACCCTTATTACATAAATACCCCTACAATACAGATGTACCATTTCCAATAGTCCACATGGATAAAACCGATTATTCGCAGAAAATCATCCGGGCAGATAAAAATAATCTCTTGTGGATAAAAATCATTCTTCCATGGATAAAAATTGCCTAGCGGATAAAAATCATTCATCCACAGAAAAATTATCCCTTGCTATTGCATCATAAACCCACTTGGGTTGTTGCTAACAAGAAAGATATGGATCTAACTTCCGCGGCCCAATCCTATCCCAGTGGTGGGAGTGGCTCTTAACTCCATTGCCGACCTCAAGGAGATAGTGCAAGAATGGTGGATGTTGTTCCAATTTTCAAGATCTGTGGGCTTTGTGTTTACTAAGAAGATCAAAGTTTTGAAGGACTGTGTGAAAAAATGGAACAAAGACAAACAGGCTGCTATCATCTTCAATCTTCCCCCATCGGCGACCAGCTTTTCCCTACGATACATGGGGGCGGCTGTGTCCTTGACTAAATGGCTTCCGGCAACCAATTCTATCATTCTTCATATGGACACAGTTGGAGTTTGGTTGGGCTTCTCTAGTTTACCTTTCAACCTTTGGTCATCCGATATGTTGCGATTCCTTGGGGGATATGTGTGGGGGGTTCGTATGCTCGTCCCAATCAATGGAACTATTCAAGGATTTATCTAAGGCTCGAATCAAAGGGTTTCTTCCATGGAAGATATCCCTAGAGTCCTCTACCTCTGGGAAGATGGTCTCTGTTTCAATGTTTAGGTGTCTGTGCTTGACCCTTCTCTAGGAAACCTGTCAGATTCTTTCTCCGACGATATGATTTTCTCCGTGGCCAAGTTCTTATAGATGAGAGCATTATGCTCTCTCCACACTACACAACACACAATGGTTGGAACACCCAACCAAAGAAACTTTCCTTTAACCGATAGGTCATCCACCTGCTCATGGCTCCAAAGCTCAATCTGCATCTTCATAGAGGACGACCTAATCCATCGTCTCTGAAAACGATAAAGAAAGAAAGCCCATATCGAGAAGGAAATGTCACAATGGAGAAACAAATGATCAACAATCTCAACAACGGCTAAGCCCAAACATTTATTAGCCAAGTGGAATCCACGCCTCATTACATTATCCACAGTGAGAGTGCGACCCCAATACACAAGCCAAAGAAGAAAAGTCGCTTTGGAGGGAAGCTTGGTCTTCCGAATTATTCTACTCGGAAAGTCGCTAACCACTAGGTCTAGCATTGCTTGATAGCTTGACTCACCAAGAACACCTCTCCAGGGTCAAAATTCCAACAACGTAAGTCCTCATGATGTAGTTCGAAAGCTTTGATACCAAAATTGATGCAACACAATAAAGATGATACCAAGGTAGATATAGAATGATGGCAAAAGAATAAGTTAAAGAACCAAAAGTGGACTTAAAGCACACTTTAACTAATCAAGATTTAATGAAAATAGAAGAAGAGACTTGATTAGAAGGGTTTATAAGGATTGAAACAAGAAAAGACGGAAAAAAAGAGGAGAAAGAAACTTAAAAGGGCAAATCTATAATTTTTGGACAAAAACTTGAAATTACCAAAATTCCCCTGGTTGCATGTCAGAAAAATTTGAAAATTTGCAGGGTAATTTTGACCTTGATAAGGAATATGTGTACCAAATTTCAAGTAATTCCGACAAATCTAGCTATATAAAATTATATAAACATTCAGACTGTAGAATCTTGAAATTCAAGAAACCTGAAAATTAGAGGTAGAAGATGGATTAAGAACTATATGAAATCAAAGAGAAACTTCAAAAAACTTGTATGAATGGTAAGTAAATTGATCAAGGAACAAAACCTTAAAATAAAAATAAAAACAAGAATAGAAGGGCAATCTCTATGGTTCAAGAAACACCAAGATTCAAATTCTTGAATCAAAGAACAACCTAAGATAAAGAAAAGAGAGAAAGAAATAAAAGAAGATAAGAAAAGAAAGAAGAAGAAGATGAGGGAGAAGAAGATGTAAAGATAATATACCTTCAAGGAAATCACCAACCTTCAGCCTTGGGAAATCACCAACCCAAGTCTCTTGCCTAGGCAAACAAGGGAGAAGAAGTACCTTACGAGGAAATCACCAACCTCTTGTAGAGAGAAAACAAAGTCTTTTTCTCTATTAACCAACTTCATTGTAAAATTATGGAGAGAGGTGCCTTTAAATAGGCTTACAATCTTAAACAATTAGAAACTTATTAAAATTGGAAACTTCTTAAAAATGTTAGACTTATCAGCCAAGTTTTCTAAATCATAAAACTTTCTAAAACTCACTTTCCTAAAAATTAAAACAACTAAAACTTAAGACTTTATAAAAATAAAAATAAAAACACTATTCCCATTTTTTTTTACAACCCTTAATAATTTGGTCATCACTTTTTTAAATCACATTGGATTTGCGTAATCTTGGTCTCGTTAGACAAGTAATTGAATAACCTATCTAATGACACTAAAAACAACCAAAGTTTTGGTATTATTGACCTTATTACATGGACACATAAAATAAATGTTACCCCCCATAAGACCCTTACTAAACCACATAACATTACATCTTCCATAAATCGCTCCATGTGTGGACCTCACCAAGGCCAAGTGTGGGCCCCACCTTGCTCCCATGTCCTCATCACCTCATCACGTCTGCCCAAGGGCGCATTCTCCAAATGGGAAAGAAACTCACATAGCACACCCAAATGGGACAAATTACTTGGCCTAGTCTCAGTTAGCCAAAATTTCTTTGATGGGTAAGAATAAATGGGAATATTTTGTCGGTGAGATTCCTATACCCAACCCTATTTATCCAAGTTTTTCTAAGTGGGGACTGGAGAATGCACTTGTAATGGCGTGGCTACTACAGTCTATGTTGCCACATACTAGCAGTACATATTTTTTCTTGGGCATTGCCAAGGAAATTTGGGTTGCTTGCAAAAACCTTTTCAGATTTAGGTCAAATTGCTCGTGTATATGAACTCTTAACATGTTTGGCAGATGAAGCAAGGTGATCAGACCATTGCTGCATATTATTCTCATCTTCATCGTTTATAGAAAGAGATTGATCATTATAAACGAAATCTTACCTAGTGTTTTGCAGATGCTAAAACTCACAAATAGTTTATAGAGAGTACTAGAGTGTTTTAGCTTTTAGCTGGGTTAAATTCGTAATATGAGCAAATCAAAGTTCAGTTATTGGGATGATATACATATCCCTCTTTGTCAGAAGTATATTCTCATCTTCATTAGGGAAAAAAGCCACCAAAGTGCAATGTTACAACCTCCATCAGTTGAAAGATCAGCTTTGGTCTCTTCCTCTTAGCGTGATGGACATGGAGGTTCAAGAGGAAGGGGGAAAGGCCACCAAAATGTAATGATGGATGATTGAGATTAGCTCAAGTGTGACCATTGTGATAGGATGCTTCATACTAAAGACAATTGTTGGGATCTTCATGGTAGACCACCTCATTGTGGTGAAATGATTGGTGGTTGTGGGGGTTTCTCTCTGTTTAGTGTTCATTGTGAAGCATAAACTATATGGGTCAGTTGACAGGTATAAGGCTCGCCTAGTCGCTAAAGGATACACACAGACATTTGGTATTGATTACTATGAGACCTTTGCCCCTGTGGCAAAGATGAATTCAGTTCAGGTCTTAATTTCACTTGTTCCCAATCAAGGATGGCCTTTACTCCAATTCGATATAAAGAATGCATTATCACATGGAGATCTGGAAGAGGAAGTATATATGGATGCACCACCTTGTTTCCTAATGCCAAGTGTAAGATGCAAAGTATCTTAGCTGAAAAAGGCACTATATGGTTTAAAACAATTCCCAAGAGCTTGGTTTGAAAGGTTTATGATAGCCATGATCAAGAATGTGTATAAACAATGTCAGAGATATCATACTTGTTTGTAAAGAGACAAGGTCAGAAGATGACAACCCTTGTTGTATACGCGGATGATATTGTGGTTATAGGTAATGATGAAGTAGAAGTAGTATAGATCAAGGCAGTCTAGCCAGAGAGTTTGAAATCAAGGATCTTGGTTCTCTTAAGTATTTCCTTAGAATTGAAGCTGTAATGTCTAGATAATGGATTTTTATTTGTCAAAGAAAATATGTCTTGAACTTGTTAATGGACTTAGGAATGATGGGGTGCAAATCATGTGCTACACATATTGAAAAAGATCACAGACTCAAAGAAGATGATAGCGAAAGGTTGATTAATGTTGGTAAATATCAGCGGCTTGTAGGGAGCCTTATCTATTTGTCCTTAACTAGACCAAACATAGTGTATGCATTAAGTGTGATTAGCCAGTTAACAATGCTCCCACACAAGCTTATATGGAAGCTGCATATAGAGTCCTGAAATACTTGAAGGGCTGTCTCGATAAAGGTATCTTATACAAGAGACATAATCATCAAAGAGTAGTTGTGGCATCGTATTCAGATGCTGATTGGGCCAGTTCCTTACTTGGCAAAAGATCTACTTCAGATTATTGTTTCATTGTATGGGGTAATCTTATTATGTGGTGTAACAAGAAACAATCAGTGGTGGTTAAGTCAAGTGCAGAAGCTGAGTTTTAACCTATGAAAAATGGAATTTGCGAACTCCTATGATTAAAGATGTTACTATACGAACTTGGATTTCCTATGAAGGGTTTAATGAGTCTTTTTTGTGATTATAAAGCTGCCATCAGCATTACACATGACCTAGTGCAACATTATCGGAAAAAACATGTGGAGATTGACAAACATTTCATCAAAGATCGCATTAAGTCCGACTGTATATGCATTCACTTTGTCTAGGCCAAGTATCAACTTGCAAACATATTCACCAAGGGGTTCAGTGGGGCTCAATTCTCATACATTAGAGAAAAGCTGGGAATGTTGGACATCTATTCACCAGCTTGAGGGGAAGTGTTGAGATACCGTATATTGAGGGTAATATTGTTAGAATGATTGCATATGTGTACATGTAGGGTATACCATACCTTGTGGTATACCAACCCTTTACCTTCTTATTCTTTCTTATCTTGCTTTAATCTGCAATCCAAGAATTCAAGTATAGGTTGCAGTTAAAAGAGCATAGCCCAGAACATTTTAGGTACTTTCATTTGAAAAAGTAAGGAACGGGTAACTTATAGGAGATGGCGATTTTTTTCGTTCAACAATGCCATTTTTCTCCAGAGTATGCGGACATGTAGTATGATTTATAACACCATAGGCAGCCAAATATGAAGAAAAGGCATGAGAAACATACTTTCCACTATTATTAGAATGTAAAATTTTCAGTTTGATATCAAATTGTGTTTCAACCATTTTATGGAATTGTTGAAATACATAGAATACCTCATTTTTCGGCTTTAGTAAGTACACCCAAGTGGCCCTGGAAAAGTCATCAACCAATGTAACAAAATAGTGAAACTCAAACAAAGAAGTAATAGGGGCAGGTCCCCACACATCAGACTGTTCACTTTAAAAAGAGACGCACTTTTATTATTCTCAAGGAATAAGAACTACAACAATGTTTAGCTAATCATCACAAGAAAGGTCCATTGAGGACAAAGACGAAAACAATGGAAATAGTTTCTTTAAAGTAAAAAAGAGAAGGATGTTCAAGTTGATAGTGCCACTGTAAAAGTTATGAGCACTCTCCACGAACCAAAGCTAAAATTGGTAATTGTAAATGTTAGACTAGTGATGCGATAGGTGAATCCACACCAAGTTGGTATAGTCCTCCTTCCTCATATCCTCCATCAATAATCTTCTTTATCACCAATTCATGAAACAAGCAAAAGGAAGGGAAAAAGGTGACACTACAGTTAAGAGAGTTTGTAATATAGCTAATAGACAACAAATTTAAGCAAGGTTAGGGACATAAAAAATAGAGGATAAACTCATATAAGGACTTACTGAAATGGACCCTCTCCCTGCAATAGAGGATAAGGAACCATTTGTTGTCCGCACTTTATGTTGACGAGGAACAAACACTATAGATGTGAACAAGGTAGAATTACCTGTAATGTGGTCTGAAGCACCTGAATCAATGATCCATGAGAGGCTAGATATAGAGAGAGACCCATTGAAAGCATAAGCTTAAGTACCTGAATAGGCAAAAGAGGACATAGGTGCGGTAGATGTAGAAGACTCTAAGCTGGCCACAAAGCTACGGAGAGCATCAGCCTAATCTTGAGTAAAACCGGTACCATCTGGAGAAGATGTTGAAGTAAAGACTGGTTCTGTAGACAAGGTAATTGAATGGGATCTGGATCTAGTTTATGTGCAAAAACCACCTTTGCTTCTAAAGAAACCACCACATTGTGATTGACCCTATGATTTATGTTGGGAATGGCCATGAAGATCCCAACAGGTCTCTTTTGTGTGTCGAAAATGACCACAATGCTCACTTTAATTTGTTTCTGTCCTTGTGTGTGGCTCCACCAAGACCACCACCACCACCACGACCACGAAAAGCTCCACGTTCTCCATGCAGGGAAGTGGTCACTAACGTAGAACAATCTACTATAAACTACGAAGGCTGAACTATGAGTGGATTGCTAGTATAATATGTATTTGTATGCTGTCAATTCCATTCAACATTGTAAATAGTATATGTATATAGTTGGTCCAAGTATGTAGTCTTATATGTATGAAAGTGTAAATCATGTCATGTAAGTTTAAGTCCGGGAAAAAGTTTAAGAGGCACACTACACAAGACCGGATGAGAAAAGACCACAAATGTAAGAGATAGTGAAACTACAAGTGAAGATTACAAGAACGTGTCAAGCTCCAAAGCAGGGTACTTCAAGAGCCAACCATATGTTTCAGTGTAGTAGGACTTAAAAGGTTGGATGGTAAGTGTTTGTGGGTAAGACCAATGATCTACTACAGACTGCGGAGGCTGAACCATGAGATGATTGTTAGTATAAATGTATTTGTATGTTGTCAATTCCATTCCACATTGTAAAAAGTACATGGATGTGGTTGGTCCAAGTATGTAGTCATACATGTATGATAGTGTAATTGTAAATCATGTTATGCAAGTCTAAGTCCGGGAAAAAATTCAAGAGGCACACTACACAAAACCGGATGAGGAAATACCACAAATGCAAGAGACAGTAAAGCTACAAGCGAAGATTGCAAGAAAGTCTCAAGCTCCAAAGCAAAGTACCTTAAGATCCAACCATATGTTTTAGTGTAGTATAACTTAAAATGTTGGATGGTGTTTGTGGGTAAGACCAATGACAATAACCCTACGTGGATCATAGAGACTTGTCTCTATAAACCTTAGGTGGAGCCTTAATGGTTGCCTCAAAGAATGGAGCTAGAAAGGTAAAATTATATCAACTTGACAGGTTCGATCGATCAGAAGTAGCTCAATCAATCGACCAGAATGGTCTCTTAAAGCTGAGAATCATTCGATTGATGGGGAGGTCTTGGATTGATCAAACAGATTGAGGTTTTGGCTGAGAACCATTCAATCAATCGAAGACAACTCAATAGATCGAATTGTGTAGATAGAGAAGATCTTCCTTAAACGGTGGTGCACAACGGCTATGTTTTTTACTATTCTAAAGAGCTGTTGGGGGCTTTCTATCATTGGTTTGAGTGATCTATAAAACCAAAGGTCTTCCCAACGTCTAAGGTGACGAAAAAGGATAAAAAAAGAACAACTATTAGCAAATCTTTGATTCTTCAGGAGGCAACCACTTCTAAATGACCTTGCAACTTCTTTTACTTGTAAACCTTCTTTAAGGTCTTGTAACTTAGCTTTCCCACCTTAACTTATACCTATTGGAAAGCTTGGAGAGTGTACTTGATTGTAAAATCATCCTTTATCTTCAAGAGGGAGTTCTCTCCATTGAATTGAGCGGAATTGGAACATCTACCTATGAAGAGGTTAAAGCAACAACAACAAATTCTTCATCTACTCAATTAGAAGTGTCCATCGGAGCCACTGGGTGCGGATCACTAGCGGATGAAGTCCGTCATGTGGTGTCACTGGCAAGGCGATTTGGGAATAACTTAACTTGTAAGTTGTTTTAACTCTTTTAAGTTTTGTTGATTTCTTGTAGTTCGTTGAAAGGAGAGAAGGTTGACATCTCTCCTAACAGGGACATGAACAACCTTTGGGCTTTCCTGTTACCACACATCTGGTTAAGGCTACCCACTGCGGTGGATCTTCACCCATTTTTTCTGCAATGATTATTACGTTTGAAGATGCCAGCTTGCTAAGTTGGTAAAGTTTGTGGGTGTGGTACCATAGACCTAGGTTCAAAACCCATCTTCACCCATAATTACCTATCAAAAAAAAAAATCTAATAAAAATCAGCATAACTCGAGAATGAGTTTTTCGAGAGTGGAGTAGGGATTGAAGGGTCGCTGAACCACCATAAAAATTGTGGGTCTCTTTGTGGTTGTATGTGTGTCTTCATTGTTTACGATTTTAAGTATTGCAACACTTGCCTAGTTTACTTGTGTTGCTGAAATTTTTAAATCCATTGCAATTATAGTTCCTCAAGTTGAAACCAAAATAGGATCCTAGGTTGGATGAGCTAAGTAATCAAATTAGAAAAAAGATCATATTCGCCCCCCCCCCCCGCCCCAGATATATATGCCAGGAAATTTCAATGACATCTGTCCTCCTCCTGGGATAATTATGAGAAGACCTCATCTAAGGATGGAAGAGGATCTTTGCTTCAAAATCAGAACATGAATGGGCTTATGGTCCGGATGTAGGCCAACAAAAACTCAAAGATTCTAGTTTCTTAAACCTCCTAATTATAAAGAGCTGCATCCTCTGTGCCCTGAGCCTTAAAACTCTTATAAATGCCAATTTCTTCCCACAAACTACGAAGAGTAAAGAAGCAATTGACTAGATACTAATCACCATTTCTTAGCTTAGAGACCTTCTAATGCCAATCATACATGCAAGCCTTATTCTCCCTCTTAGAATAAGTCTTTGTAACAGAATCCCAGATTGTCTTGGCTGTATGCAAAAATACGTAATTATTTGAAATATTGGGTTACATAGAATGACGATGCCTCAATATCACCATAGCATTCTCTGCTTCCCACTTTGCAAATATCAACTCCTTTGGATTAAACATCAATACGTTACTTTTCTTATTTAAAACGATTGATAAACTTGTCAAATACGCTACTTTACCCTTTCCAGTGATGTAAAGCTTGGCTAGTTGAGACCGAGCGATTGATAAACGCTGTCACGATAGGGCCAAAGCTGAAAAATACAACCTTATCATTGGCTCAATACGATCGCTAGCTAGAATAGACGAAAATAGCTCCAACACCTTCATTTCTCAACCATTCCATCTGAAACAAAATCCCAAAGGTTTCTCCATTAAAAAAAAAAGATCAATTCCATATCAATAACTTTGCTGAAAAACTTCCAGATTGATTGAATCGATAAAAAAACACAAATTGGGATTTTCTGAAAATTTTGAAAGAGAATCCCCTAAAAATAGATTTTATGCTCCAATTAAAAAACCCATTACACCAAAATATTCCATAATTCGAGTTCTCTTTAAAAAAAAAAAAAACCTTCACCTTGAACCAACCTTCAAATGTGCTAACATCAACCGTACAGACACTGACGTTAGCACCTCTCCCTATGGATTAGTTAACGACAAAAATCAATCCCTGAGCTTTGATACTAAGTTGATTTCTACAATTGATGTATTAGGGTTTAAGGAACTCCAAGAAAGAAGGAAGAGAAAGAAAAAAATATGGAGGCTGTATGACGTATGAGGATTAGGTTTCCCTGTACATGACTTACTGTATTTATGTATATTATATAAAGACACAATACCCAGGGATATACACAATTGTATATACCCTCACATATATGCCCCTTATTACATATATACCCTTCTACTACATCAATATACCCATATTATTAACAGTGTACATGATGTTATCCCTAAGTTTTAAAATACCAGGAAGTGAAGGAAAAGTGTATAGGTTGAAGAAGTCATTGTATGGGAGATGACATCTCACGCTACACATTAAATGAGGCATTTTGAAGGGGAATCTCAACTTGTTGATTCAAACCTGGTATGGAGTTGGATGAACCCGCTGCATGTGTAGACTCTTTTCTCATTGATTTGATTGTCGCCATGAGTTGCTCAAATTGTGTATCCATCTAGCTTCAAGACCTATCACGCTAGCTGTCAACTATGACACTTCTTGCTTGGTAGCTTGAATCTCATTTACATGCTCATCCACAATGGCAGACAGTCTAGTCACAATGTGTACCATGATGACTTTGGGGACCTCAACTTAGGTTTTAAGACTCTAGAAAATCCTTTCAAAAGACCCCAAAGATTTTAGGGTTAGCTTAAAATTATTGGAAATGACTACAAAAGCAATGAGGGTCTTAAGAAAAATAATCGAATGACATCCTTACTCACATAAAAGTCCTTTGGAGAAAACCCCAAAATTTTAGAGGGAAAAAACCCCAAAAAAATTTAGGGTAAGACTAAAATTATTTAGAAACCTAAAAATAGGTCCTAAATTAATTTAGGCACTTTGAAAGAAGCCTAAAACAACAAAAAAAATTGATTATGTTGTTGAGGAAATGATCTCAACTAATAAGAATTAACTGGAAAACCATAAGCTCTGATACCAAATTTGATATAGGATATCAATTGAAATTAACCCTACAAGAATAAATAATTGATGATAAATAGAAAGAATCCCAAATCTTTAACAAAATAATGCAAGAACACGATCTTTTAATTCCAAAAGGATTAGATTTGGAACTAGAAGCAAGATATTGAAGAGAATTTAAAGAAAGAAAAAGAGAAAAGATGAGAAAAAAGAGAGTAAGACTTACTCGTGGAGAGCAATGGAGGAGAGACAAGAAAGAGATATAGAAGGGGAGTCCATGATTCAACCCTTAGGAGAAGAGGCTAGAGTCGCAACCCTCATAAACACCACACGTGTTTCACTTATTTTTCAAAACATTTTCAACTGATTTATTCACTTGTGGACACTTCTTTAAATAGGCTTACAATGAAATAAAATAAAAATAAAATTCCTACAATCTAGGACATTAATTCCTAAACTTTCTATCAAAAATAAAAGAATCCTACTAAATTAAAATATTTAACTAAATGGGCTTACTTGCTTGACAAACAAGATATTTTTGGCCCTACAAGGATTTCTAAAATCGTAGAAATCTTGTAAATATTGCACAACTCACATGTGAGTTCCAATGATCTTGAAAATCAACAAGATTTTCTCCCTAAAGATGCTCACACGATTTGACATTTGTGGGGCCCAATCTAGGCTGTTTTAATAGCCCAAAAAAGTGTCTAAATGCCCACATAGTTGTTGGCCTATTTCCTACACTAGATATATTTTTTTCCTTTTACATCAAGCCCCTAAAACTATGGAAATTATAAAAAGACTCCTGGCCATAAAAACACCTTATTACAAATTAACAAAATTTCTAATCTACTTAGTCTAGATCATGTGGACTATCCACAGTCATTCAATTTTAATTTCTTGGCAGCATATGCTCTTGCATTAACCATCCACACCCTCATAAATACAAATAATCTGACATATGAGCTATATAAATATAAAGACATTTATGTCATCATCTGTGTGTTACCTCCTTATCTAACATACTTCAACATAAAGTAGTTTCTAATTTACTAAGGTAGTGAGCATGTAAATGGAAGTGAGCATGAAGTTTGAATTAAATTGAGTTGCTGCTAGCACTTAGGGTTGTCAATGAGCTGAGCTAGCTCGGCTTGGCTTGGCTTGGAACACTTAAACCTTGTTTTAAGCTCATAGAGCCAAGCTCGAGCCTTGATTTAAGCTCGTTTCCTAAGTGAGATTGAGCCGAGCTTCACTAAACTCAGCTCACTAAAAGCTTGGCTTGTTAAAAGCTTGGTTTAGCTAAGAATTATATATATATATATATATATATATATATATATATAGACAACAACAATGTTCAAACAAGACAAATTGGGCTAATGGGCCATTAGGTTGTTGGGCCTGGTTTTTTTTTTGCCTGGCAAGTTGAGCCGAGCCTACCTTTACAAGCTTGAGCCGAGCCTGAGCTTTGTCTTCATGTAACAAGGCCGAGTTGAGCTGGGCAAAGCTGGGCCTAGCTTGGCTCGTTGACACCCCTACTAGCACTTGTCTTTTTTGCTTGGGTTGAGGCTGGGCCGCCCTATCTTTCATCTCTTCTTCTCTCTTCTTTTAACTCTCGTGTGATCAACTACATTTTTGCTGCATCATTCAATTGTAGAGGTTGTTGAGGAGTATACCCTGCATCTGCCGAGAGATATTTTATGGAATTCCTCAAGAGTCTCCTGGCTATAGTATTGAAAGCTTGAAGCTGTTCTTCTCTGTTGCTGTCAAGTGCCTTATCTACTTAATGTTCTTGCTGCCCTGTATTCAGCACTGCCGTGTTCTACTTGTTTGACCCTTGTCTGAAACTATTTCAGTCCTAAGCCCAAGCATTCAGTGGGCCCATACCCACAGGTGTTTTTGATTCTCAAATCCATCTTGCTTCATGTACACTTTTTGGGAACTAGGGACTCCTAGCATATTTATGCAATTGTTGCATGAAGTAGTTTGTGCTAAATATAGACTTCAGATCATTAGTTATATCTTGAAGCAAACAAATCATCTTAATGAAGTAATGAACACGGAGTCAAAAACACATGTACACCACTCCTGCTTGATGTATTCTTATAACAAGAGGGACCAAATTACCATTATGTAAACAATTGTCTTTTTAGCTAGATTCTAGATGACTTTCTTCATAGTTGATCTTGAGAGACAGATTGTGAGGCCATCTTATGTACATTGAGAGAATTTATCCAAGTAGAATGTATCACACACCAAAGGGAAAAAGAATGATGATCGTGCTGTAAATGAAATACACCCTAATCATTTACCATAAAAATGGGATACAGCTTATCAAGTATGAACTATGGATAGCACCTTGCATCTCGCATAAAAGCAATATAGTTCTTTGCATTATGATGCGTTGCTTTTAAATCATAGAGACCATTGGTAGATTGAGACTGCTACCAGTAACTAACCTTCAATGAAATATAGAAATATATAATAAAAAATAAATAAAAATGTAATATGTATATAATACAATTAAAAACTCCAATGTTTGTATCTTCAGACATTGCCGGTCCCAAGCCCGGATAAAGGAGGAGGGTTGGCGTCTGGTTGAGAACTGGCTATAAAAACCCACTCAAACCATTTAAACATATAATACAATTAAAATTAATGTGATATACAATGGAATGTAATAATGAAGAATTATAAATTATTTGTCAAATCTTATATACTTTATATATTATATAAATATTAATTATATTATCTATTTTTATATTTATCCTATTTTATATTTTTGATATTTTTATTCATTTTTTGAATTCAAATTTTTTTTAAATGATTCAAAAAATAAAATCTGAATAAAGAAAGAATTTTTAATTCAGATATTGATGATTGATAATCATGTAATATAAAATCATTAAATGTAATAAATAAGTAATATTGTATTGATATTGAGAATTTCAATTCAAAACAAAATTAGATAAAAGGTATGGATATCAAAATTGGATATCATATCGGATATCGTTAGATTAATTGTTATGTTCTATATTACAAATGCATAATAATTATGATATGAATTATAAATAGCTAAGATCTCATTGAGATTGCTAAGAGTAACTAACCTTCAACATAGGTTGGAAAAAAGACCTTGTTGTCGGTGAGACTTCTCTTGGATACTTTGCATTCATCACTTGAGGTTTAAAGCTTGCTACCTGGAGAGTAACTACCAGCAGCAGTTACTGGTGCAAACTGTTGGTCTTGGGTTTGCACAGTACCAATCTTGTGTGGCCTCATTTATTGTCCATTGTGCATTCTTGGTGTATATCTTACATCTTCAGTTGGGGTTTTGGGTAAGTGATACGTGAAGATAGGATAAAACATAAATCTCTTAAATATAGCAATTAACCATCTCTCCTAAAACCCTAAGGTTGTAGGAGAGGGTAGAGTTAATATACTTATTATATTTCAACACTGCCCCTCAGGAGGGACACTCCTGAACAATGAATGAGGGATAGCTAGGTGCGAGTGCCCAGGAGAATAATTGCATCCACGGGGAGATTTGGACTCGCAACCTAAAACCTTCTCTGATACCATCTTAAATAAAGCAATTAACTGTCTCTCCTAAAACCCTAAGGTTGTAGGAGAGGGTAGAGTTAATTTACTTATTATATTTCAACAAAATCTGTCCAGTAACGGTGTTTACTGGCCCATAAAAGCAAAGACCTTAACCTTTTGACAAGTTCTGGTCTTCTGTTCTATGCTAGACTGCACCAAAAAGAACAGAAAAGAAAGACAATCATAGCAACAACAACAGAAAAATTCTATGATGGACAGAGGGTAACAAATATGTAACATGATTTAGTCTTGCAAAATTTAGCTTGGAACCTGGACAATAGCTGTATAACAATTATTTAAGAAGATTGAATGTATGATTTGGAGTTAATTTTGGACTTAACCAATCATGCAATCTTTGTGTGTAAGCAAATCAATTGCCATTGGTCTACAATTAATGTTCATCAATGTAAAGAAGAATCTTGCTAAAAATTCTAAAAACCAGATTGATTTAAATTCAGTGCAAAATTCACTGTGGTTATGCTAAATGCATAGAAAATGAAGCCAACAAGACAAAGTACACACTAGTTGGCTTTTACTCTGGTTTTGCAGAATGAGCCCATTGCATGTTATGTCATATGGAGAAATATTTTTCTTGTATCATTTTTGTAATTTGATCACTTTCTCCAATGGTATTAGAAATTCAATGATGAGGAGATGGGTAATGGTGATGGAGGATGCCCACGGAGTTGATATGTACATGTGTTCTTTTTCCTGTATAACTTTTCTTTTCTAGTCCAAATAACAAAAGCTGAAGGCTACAGTGGACTATCAACCAGGTTTCCATACGATTTAACTGGCTCTATGATGTATGAGAGAATACTTTGGCACTTAACTAATGGATCGAATTGCATAACTGGTAAGTCGTATGGGTCACAAAATTAACTTTGGCTCTTTGATAAGAATTCTTTTTCACTGTATTTGCATATTGAAGTGCATTATTGTTAACTCATATGAGTTTACATTTACTGCAAAATTTACGAGCAGAACCAAGAATAATTTTCCATGTCTTCAGAGATTTAACTAATTATACTTGTTTATGTCTTCAGAGATTTAACTAATTATACTTGTTTAGACAGATTGGTAGATATCTGTAGATGGAAGAAAGCACCTGGATAATGAACAAAAAGACTACAAGTGAGATAAACATGCACAAAAGAAGAAGAAAACTAGACAAAAACTTACGCAGAGGAGCTGAGGACAGTAATCTTACTAACGCTCCACTGTGCTGTAAGAGGTGGTGCTGATGGTGCGGCATGTGAGTATCAGTTAGTGTCTGTTATCTTGACTAGACTGGTGGCAAGAAGCTGCCTTCGGAAATCACAAACAGAGAGAACTCTTGCTGTCCCTTCTCCGAAGTTGTTTTGAGATCCGACCATGAAGCAATCTATAACCCATGATTGTTCCTTTGTCAGCTGAAGAAGTAGATATTGAACCAAAGAATTTTTTACCACAACTTGTGGTAAAAAAAGGGCGGGACTTTAATAACAGTGCCCATTTTTCACACGTGTCCTGCACTGAGTATGGCCACCACCTAACTGCATACATATTAACTGTAAAGGAGCCTTAGGGGGACTTGACATGTCAAGACTTTGGGAGCTTGATGATCATGTTACTAGGTTTAAGGTACTTCACTTGTTATAATGACAATGCCTGTTTTTGGTCTACTTCTATAGTTTGTTGTTTTGAATCAATATTGTAGTGTCTGTTCTTTTTGTTGGTGCTCCTATGTATGGATTGTTTATTGCATGCTGTTCATGTAAAATGCACTCAAACTGCTACTTTCCATGCTAGGGGCTGAAAATGTGCTCTGCAATTGTACTTAGTTTAATTGACTTTGAACTGTGTTTGTTGGGAATAGGGCATATGCTGATCTTTCCCACGATATATAATCTTCAGTGTATGCCCTGTCACTTTCTTATTGTGTTGCTTACGGTGCATGCATATGGATTTTTTTCCTTTTTTTTATAGAGTGCATTCATATGGATGGTCATGCAATTTTAATACAGCTATATATATATATATATATATATATAT
>JAOXJP010249881.1:0-22117 GCA_025762735.1 Platanus orientalis
TATTATATCATGACTACCTCTGAGGTATTACGTCACGGATAATAGATAGGCTATGGTATGATGGAGATGCTGCTCCTACCCGAAGAGCAATATCAATGGGTTTGACTGGTCTGACAGTCAAAATAAATGTGTGAATAAAGAGTGTTTGTCCTGTGGTTGTGAATAAGGTGTGACCTTTTCTCTTGAAAAGGGCCAAAGAAATTATTGAGTGGTTGTGAACAAGGGGTGACCTTTTCTCTTGAAAAGGGCCAAAGAAATTGTTCAGTGGTTGTGCATAAAGTGTGACCTTTTCTCTTAAAAATGGCAAAAGAAATTTTTGAGTGATTGTGCATAAGGTGTGACCTTTTCTCTTGAAAAGGACAAAAGAAATTGTGGAGTTGTTGTGAATAAGGGCCTTTGAGACAGCCAAGTGATGTCTTGGGGCCTTTAAGACGGTCGTAATTTTGTGGCGGCCAATAAAAGGGCATCAAGGTTTGTTGAGTGGCAGCCTTCAGTATGCCCTCATTTGTTTTGTTGTTGTTGTTTGAGGGGGCCTTAATCTAGCATGTTAGTCTGTTTGAAAGCGGCCTTCAAAATGGCCCAAATGATTGTTTTGAGTACGGCCTTCAAGACGGCCTGATTTTTGTCTGAGGGTGGCCTTCAAAATGGCCTCAAGGATTGTTTTGAGTGCGGCCTTCAAGATGGCCCTATTTTAATCTGTGGGCAGCCTTCAAAATGGCTTCAAGGGTTGTTTTGAGTGTGGCCTTTAAGACGGCATGATTTTTGTCTGTGGGTGGCCTTCAAAACTTTCTCAAGGGTTATTTTGAGTGCGGCTTTCAAGATAGCCTGATTTTTGTCTGTGAGAGACCTTCAAAATGGCCTCAAGGGTTGTTTTGAGTGCAGCCTTCAAGACGGCCTGATTTTTGTCTGTGGGTGGCCTTCAAAATAGCCTCAAGGGTTATTTTGAGTGCGGCCTTCAAGATGGCCTGATTTTTGTCTGAGGGCGGCCTTCAAAATGACTTCAAGGGTTATTTTGAGTGCGGCCTTCAAGACGACCCCCTCTTTTTTGTTTATTTATTAGACTGATGTATTGACATCAAAATAGTCATATTTGTGCTATGCTCAATCCATTGGTGGAAGTAATTATCACAAGAAGCCCAATCTGGATCCTTATTACCTCATGAAATCTATGTCTATTTCTTGCCTAGGCATAATGCCACGTGACATGTTGCAGTGAAGTTTTGAGCTCATTGATTAAGCATGAGATTTGAAAGCTTAAGAAAATGTGTATGAGGCTCTCTACTACGTCAGCATTTATGACGTCCCTTGGACTTGGTTCTTCTAAAATTGCTCTGACTGTCTAAATCTACCATTTGATGGCCATTGGTTATGCTTGAAGTTTTGTTGTTGAAGGCCATGCTTCTATTGCCTCTAGATCAAGGAGGACTTTATTCATGGGATGTAATGTGGCTTAGGTCATCGGTTTGGAAGAAAGAGGTAAAAGGTCCAAAAATAATTATTCAACTATTAAGTATTATCTCAATTGTTTATTGATGAAGAGAGGTCTTGAATGTAGGATAAAATGTGGCTTAGGCTCAACATTGTAACTTAACTATTGGGTTATTGATTGCTCAATATGTCGTGATTGTCTTGATCATCTATGAATGTGAACAATTTGAAAGGTTTAAAAGATAAGATAAGATGTACATCTAGGTATGCTCAGGCTTGCAAAGTGTGTAAAGAATTTACAGAATGTGACTGAACCTTATTTAGGTTGCCTACATACCCCAGAGTAGGGATCAAGTCAAGCGTAGTTCATTGGTAAATGTCTTTCATCTTGAAGGTTGAAGGTTCAATAATGAGGGTTGCTTTTGTAATGAAGTGGTTGAGGAAATCCTCCTCTCTTTTTTTCCTTTTTCTTTTTTTTTAGGAGGTTTCCTGTGATATGATGACTACTATAATAAAAGAGCTTTGATGAAAGTCTTGTTTGGAAAATAGTTCATTCTACAAAAATGGATGAATGCTTGAATATACTGAATCGTACTTATAGGTACCTTTCAAATTGTATATGAGATGGATTGAAAATTGAATGGGTTTATCATTGTGATAGAATTAAGGTTGCACAGTTGTGGTTGTTGAAATTGACACTGTAGCATACTACCATGGAAGTGAGTCAAGATTAGTAATGTGAATGAACAATCAAGGGAGTTGTGGTTAACAAGGAGAATCCTTTATTGTTGGCTCAATGCCAAGTGATTAATTTGGAATAGGTCATTTTGAGAATTTTGGTCTATCAAAGATGGCCTCTTTTCATTTCAATGAACAATTGAGATTATACTTGAAATGGGTTTAATATATGAAGAATATTGTGTTTAGAAAGAAAGAGGCTCTGTATTTTGTCCTAAAGTGTTTGACTAGTAGAAGATTGTATATGGGTTTTTTTTTTTAGAAATTTGGTCGGCCGAAGATGGCTTCCTATCCTTTCTAAGAGCATGATTGTCGACTGCAATGGTAGAGCACTAGGAGTAGGTTGTTGATCTTCAGAGCGGAGCTTCATAAGCATATTATTGGCTGTCATATTTCTTTATGAAGAGCAGATGTTTGACTAGACAATTTTTCTTTTCTTTTTCCCTTTTTTTCCCCCAAAGCCCTCTAAGGATTTCCTTGAAACTGGGATTTCTTTTTTTTTTTCCTTTGTTTTGTCCCTCCTTTGCTCTTGATGCCTTTGCAGGTTTTTGTTAAGTCTGGGTTTTACATGGTTTTCACACTATAATTGTCAGTCATGACATCTTGAATGTGTCTAAATAAACAGTTCTGCAATAATTGGCCAACGTTGCTTGCTAGATGCGACTAGGTTTTTTGAAGGGTGCCCGTCTTGAAAGTGAAATCTCATGCTCTGTCATTGATCTATAAACCCTCAGGGGAAAATGTTGATGACATCATACATACAGAAGTTTATTGTCTTCAACTTCACTAGGTGATTGGGTTTCTTGCTTAACCAAAATCCACTCGGGGATTGACATTAGCACGTCTATGACTCTTAAGACATCAATACATGGTTTTATGTTGAATTGTTTTTATTTTGATGGGCTCTTTTTGGGAGGCTTTTTGGATATTTAGCCACTTGTTAGCTGTTAGTGAGGATCCCTCTAGGTTTGGGAAAATATTTTGAAAAATATGTTCATACAATATGGAAATCATGCACACGAAGTGATGAAAAACCTTTGGAAAAGGGAAACTCTATGAAGCATCCATTTTTGAAAAAGCGGTGCCCCTAGAGGCAAAAACATGGCATGCATTGCAAGCAAGTTATGAGTAAAACCATTTTAAAATGCGTTCATCCTGAGGGAATCCGGAAGTTAGAGAAATACAAGGTGTAAGAAATTATGCATGAATTTTACAAATTGTGTATTTGAAAAATGTGAAGTTTTACAAAGTTATGAGATAATTTTGAAAGAAGGATTTTGATAAAGGTGTGCTTTTTCAAACATGGTGCATACTCAAACTATGTTAAATTATTATTAATGTTATTTGTTTTAAGGCAATATCTAGACTAGGATTTCTGCAAGAACTTGCATCTGATAATCAAGATATCTTTCCCATACAACTTTTGGCAAACTGGGGCTTCGCTCTGTGTGGACGATGAATCTGACGGGGTAAATGTAGAGACTGTGCCATGGGAAAATATTTTATTTATATAAAAAGGGGCTATACTTGGAGTATGAAGAATGACTCCTAAGTTGCCTATGTACTTGACATAGAGGTCAGGATCAAACTAGTTTGTAGTTCAATCAGTACATTATTTGCAAAAGATAGAAAGGAAAGATAGAGTTACAAAGTCTTCAAAAGTCTTCAAGATTGCCCTATTTTGCTGATGATGATGGTCGCTTGGTCGATGAGGTCTTGAATAGCAAACATCAATGGGAAGCAATTGTCAATGGAATGTCTGCGGCCCTGATGGTAGGAGCAATACTTCTTCATATCATATGTCTTTGGGAGAGGATTGGGTGGCTGTCTTGATGGAAATAGTTGGAGATATCCTTTGTTGACTAGAATAGCTAGCATCTAATTGATGGGATAAGGCAAAGGCGTGAATTTCTTCTTATCTCCTTTAAAGTGAGGAGAGTTAGGTCCAAACCTTCTCTTTTTTATTGATGGCGGTTAGGCTTGTGCTATTGTAATGCTGTAGTAGGTGTGAGTATATTGACTAGGTAATGAAGGTATAGGATATTGATGGTGTAGGTGAGATGGAGCTACTAAGGTCACAGACGAGAAAGATGTAGTTGGAATAAGCTCTGACTCCTTTTGTGCAGTCCCTAGGGGTATCTGACTTCCTGGTTCTAATCTTCCTGCATGGCATATTTGGTAATAGATACAGCTTGTACCATCGATAGTAATTTGCTACATGTTTGGGATATCACCTCTTATGTAGAGCCCAAGGTTTTCGGGAGATTTGACACCATGTCAACTTGCTCCAAAGGGTCTTCAAATAGTTTAGGTCTTACCATTTCAGACTCTAACAAAAAGTCCAAGTTGAACTTGAAATGCTCCCAAAAGGCTTAGGATAGGCCTATCCAGGTCTGGAGCTTGCTCATATCTAGGTTTATAAGCCACCTAATGGCGTGGCCCTCTAGGCATGATGAAAATAGATGGATGAGGATCCTCTTGTCCTTGCCCAATTGGAACATATCATTACAATACCTCCATAAGTGCGTGTAAGGGCATCCTCGTCTATCATACTTCATGAATCTTGGGATCTTGATACCGTTCGGGAAGCGCATCCCAGGATATAAACATGGGTCCTCAAAACTTAAATTAGGTAACGAGCCATTTCCAATTGTTCTTTCTCGCTCATGATCTGTTTTCCTTAGGAATGGATCCTTTTGGCTTTGGTAGTATGGTGAACATCCCGGGTTTGGTATAAGGATGGAATAACAGTGTGGGAGGATGGAATGTCTTGGGAGTTGTTAGGTATGTATGCTGGTCCTCTTGAGGGTTCTGAAGTTTCCATGATAAAAGTGTTCGAGGAGGTTTTGGGTGAATGCTAGGCTGCCATAGTTGCATGAGTGTAAGATCATTCTTCTAAAATGTCTTGCTTGTTTGATCCTACGTACTGCCCCAAAATTGTAGAGTTGTTATGATGCTTTTTAAATATTGAAAGACAAAATATATTTATTAAAAACATAAAATGAACACAAAGGGTTTGCCCCTAGAATTTTAAAACTATTGCTAGGATTCATATCCATGAAATTTCTTTTTAAAAATACAATAAAATATTAAATTCATATAATCATATATTGGAAAAACTGGATTTTGGTTAATCATAAGAGGAATCATGAGGAAAGGAGAGGGAGCTGGAGTATAAGTTGAATTGAAAGCAGTAATGGGTAACCCTTTTTAAAATGAATCTTTAAGAGTGATTGGTTAGATGAGTTGTAAAGAAATTTATTGGTATCAATATGATTGTATATGAGGGATACTAAAGAAGATTATGACTTGAGTAGTATGAAAATTGCCAAAGAGATCCCATAGTATGGCAGGGAAGGTTGGCTTTGCCAGAGTTCAGAATAAATCATTTATTTGATTGACATTTTCTTCCTTGTAGAGATTAATGAAAAAAAGAAAGCTATTGAGATGGAACTTGGAAGGGGATAGAGGGGGTGAGTCTTATCCGTAACTAGCTCAGACTTTTGAGGTTGTAAAACAAGATATAGATGTTTGAGGGAAGAAGTGGTATATTACCATGATGGGTGAACCTTCCTCGAGAACTCTGAAGGTCATGACTATGTAATATTTATAGATTCATACAAAAGAGCCATAGAAATAATTGCCCTCGGGTTAGTGATAGGAGTACAATTGAATTTTGATTGCTTGATCACCTCTAGATCCTATGGACATTTGTTGTGATTTTGAGAGGTAAGGAATTAGCAAGAATATTGTACCAAATTCAAGGGTTCGATGTAACCAGTTTAGTCTGCACTTGTGAGAGTTTTAAGATGAGATTTTGGATTGATCTTATTTAATTGAAATAAAAACAAATCTTATTGAGGGGTGGTGTGGACAGGCCAGGCAGATCTATGAGAGGGCAGATAAGACATGTCTCTAAAGAATAAAAATCTTTCTCACAACCCTCTAAAGATGAGTAAGTAAATATAGATGATCTAATAGCAAGAGATGTTCCTACTATTAAGAGAGTAGGAAATTAAGCAAATGGAGGTGTAGGATGGGAGCTGATGATGGATCTTATGGAGGAGAGAACAAAACCCAATTTCCCATAAAAATTAAGGTGCTAGCCAAAATAAAGCACTTAGAGTAAATAGACATATATTATTCTAATAGTTGCCTATAAGAAGGAAAATAGAGTCTCTCCAAGGAAAGGAAAAGAGTTCAACGGTTACAAAGAGTTTTGTATAGAGAGGTTTATGAAAAGGGGTCAAGTTAGTGACAATCCCTATTTCTAATGACAATTAGGAGAAAGAGTAGACTTTACATGTTGAAAGAGATGGTATCTTAGCATTTTTATATTTATTTATTTTGTCTATACATAAAAGTTCTAAATGCAAATATCTCGAAGGGAAGTGGAATATGGAAAATTTACAAAGTGTTTTTTTGTTGCTTTTATTGATTTTATATTAGGATCTAACTTGAGAGTTTGTAGGAGATGATAATTTTAAAGAATATTTTGAGAGGACTGATTTTATTTTCTATATGTATAGAATGGTTTAATTAGTTAGTTTAATTCTTAAAACAAATGGATGAAATGAATTGAAGATTTGTGGAAATAGTTTGAAATGAATGATCTTATGTTTTTATTTATTTAATTGAATGAATAAACTATACAAGAAGTGACTTCAGATTTTAAAGTATGATTTCATATTTTTTTAATTTAACTGATTGGCAAAACAATGACTTGAGTTTATGTGAAAAGTACTTTGAGATAAATGATATTATTTTTATATTGAATAAGACAAGATATAATTTAAGTTTATGTTGTATAAAGAATAATTTGAGTTGAATGATTTTTTTTTAAAATTTAGATATGCATATAATGACTTAATTAATTAATTTAGTTTTTAGGAAATATAAGTGAAATGAATGAGACATTAAATGATTTGAGAGTTTACGAGAATTTTGAAAAATAATTTAAGATGAATGATTTTATAGAATGATTTGATTAAGTAGTTTAATTTTAAAAAATATGAATGAATGAATTAAGAATTTGTAGGATGTAGAAATGAATGATTTTATTGATTTAACTAAATGAATGAATATGACAAGAAATGATTTAAGAGTTTTATTTTTATTTTGCCATTGTACAACTGGGTTGATTATAACTTATTAGTTTTGACTTTGCATGGTTTACTTATATTATAAAGATACAAAAATGAGGTGGAAAATGGATTTGAAAAAAAAGTTTTAAGAGGAATAATTTGGCATATATTATTTTACACTTTGATTTATTTATCTAATGTACAAGATGGTTTAATTTTAGAAAATATAAATAAAATGATAAATAAAATTGGTCAAAATAATTTGAGGGATCCAATTTTATGTTTTGATTTATTTTGCCTATGTTTATATTAATACGAAAGCAAATGGGTCAAAAATAATTTTAAAGTATAAAGTTTTAAAATGTGTTAAAAATGTTAAATATAAATGAATGATTTTATTTATTTTAAGAAATATGTGGGCATAAAGTTTAAAATTTTTATAGACATATGGTTTGTATTTATGATAGATAACTTGAAAATATGTAGATTTGTTAGATAGTTCAAAAGTGTTTTAAAGTTAGATATAGATGGATGGTTTATAGGACATTATTTAAGCTTTGATCTATTCTTCCTATGTACCAAATGATTTTTTTTTAATGTGGATAGTTAGTTTGATTATATATGATCTATATGAAAATGTGATTGTAAAATATGATTTTTTTAGTGAAGTGTTTTTGCATTTATTTTTTATTTTTTTATTATAATGGTTTAATGAGAAGCAATTAGCTTGACTTTGAGAAATATGAATCATTGGGTGATCTGAATGAGATGTGGAATAACTCAAAAGTATATAGATAGTGGGAGATTTAAAGAGAATTTTGAATGATTTGAGAGATATGATTTTATGTACAAAATGGAAGATGATTTGATCAAGATTAATGAGGAGTGATTAAATTGGGACACATGAATTAAAATGAAAAGGAGGTGAGGTACATTTAGAAATAAGTAAGATACATAAATTGTGAAATAAAATAATTAACCGTATATATATGTGTATCAAAAAATTGGACATGAATCATTGACTTTGCTAGTGAAAGTATGATATGACTGACCAAACATTCAGTCGTGTCATAATAATTAGTTATTGAGTCTCCAATAGCTGATTGGGCTACTAGGGGCTCAACTAACTATTGGGACTAAAAGTTAATTTTAATACAAGCATGCAAGCATACAAAAAAGATGGCAAACAAATTCCTACTTCTATCCCTCTAAACTATTCAAGTATACCCTAAGCAAACTCTAAAATGAATGATATGCATGAGGATTTTTTATTAGAGAAATTCTAAACAGGCTTCCCAGTCTAAACTCCTCCCCGATTGCTTAGATCTTAGGAATAGTGACTGGGTTGGGTTACTCAGCCCGACCATACTGACGTAGCAACAACGGTTCAAGCGTTGTCCTTCATCCTAAATGTTTGCCAATGTCTATCCATTGGTGGGTAATGAACCTAGATAAGGAGCTTATGATGTTTATTTAATATGAATGATGTGTCGTGTCTTATGGACTCCTATAATGATCAGTAATAATAATAAAATTAAACATGTTTAAGCAATCAAGTTGTTAAATGTGGATCTTGGTCTTACTAACTAGTTCAATCTGTCATAAATCTAATGTGAGCATGTTTTCTATTTTAAGATAAATTAGTTTTACTCCAAACATGCAAGCACATAAAAAAGAGACGGCAAACGAGTTCCTATTTCTAGCCCTCTAAACTATTCAAGTATACCCTAAGCAAACTATAAAATAAATGATATACAAGAGAATTTTTTTATTTAGAGAGATTCTAAAAAGGTTTTCTAAACTAAACACCTTCCCATTTGCTTGGATCTTAGGGATAGTGACTAGGTTGGGTTACTCAGCCCGACCATACTGACGTAGCAACCACGGTTCAAACGTTGTCACCCATCCTAAATGTTTGCCAATGTTTGTCCATTAGTGGGTAATGAACCTAGATAAGGGGCTTATGATATTTATGCAATATGAATGATGTGTCGTATCTTATGGACTCGTATAAATAAAATCAAACATGTTTAAGCAATCAAGTTGTTTAAATGTGGATCTTGGTCATACTAACTAATTTAATTTGTCCTAAATCTAATGTGATCATGTTTTTGGTCATAGGATGCAAGTTTAATATTGTTCAAATGTAAGTGTATCCTACTTACTAATGTTGTGCTTTATGATCTATGTGAACACATGCTTATATAAAGAGATAATTCTTGAAAATGATATATAAGTAAATAAAGAAAGCTTATGACACTCATACATTGCATATTTAGAGGTTAAATAGTGAATCCCCAGTGGAGTCTCCATTCTGTGGGCATCACAAAAAAAGTACCATAACCCACTTCGAGGTGTTTGTAGTCGCTATCAACTTGGGTTTTTACAGATGGGGTTAGACGTTTGCCTCCTTTCCAGGGGAAGGGAGGATACAGGCTTTTTAGGGCCCAAGCTAGGGTGGGACCCACCTTTGGAATTTCCCAAAATGGAAAACACTATGCATTCAACACAGATTTTTCAACAAAATTTGGGTTATGGGACCTATATCTTGGAATCTTGAAATTGGAGTAGTCTCAAATTTTACAGAAGGTCTGAGGGGTCAGTTGGGAGTTTCCATTTAAAATTTTAGGCCAAAATACATTTTACACAGGGAGTTGTAGCTCAAACAAGATGAGTTATTATCATAGTTTAGAAATTAAACAACATGCTATACATCAAATTAAAAAATACATTAAAAATGGCTAGAATGGGAAAATAAGCTTAGAAACAATTCATTGCATAGTTATGATATCTAAATAAACAGTGGACTAAAAGAATCAAGTGAAATCATTTGGGAGATGGGCTAAAAAAATCATGTATGGGGGCTAGTTCTATAAAATAATGCTTGAGCACACTATTTTAATGGGTGAAGTGGGGTCCAATCTTGGAACCCTTCCACATTTTTAGAGGTCCACCTTGGACCTGAGGGTAGGCACAGGGGTTAGTGACATTCCATGTGAGTCACTAACCCTACCTTAACATGAGAACAAAAAAAATGTGTCAACTTTGATCATGAAACATAAAAAACAGCAAAAAAAGGGGGGAAACAAGTTGTCTCCTCTATGTCTCACTCAATAAACTAGAGAGTGTGGGTCCATTACAACATAAAGAGGGTATCCTTAAGACTTGAAAGAGGGGGGAGAGGGGGCCTACCTAGTCGTGGGTCGGCTCCTTCGTTTTTCTTTCCTTTTCTTTCCCTTCTTCTTTCTCTTCTTTTTTCTTTCTTTTCTTTCCTTTCCTTTCTTTTCTCTCTACTGTTTTTTGAGCTTTTCTTTTTTGGCCTCCCTTAATCATGACCTGGGGGGGATTTTTATAGTAGGGATCTGAGGGAGGTGGGATGGGGTGGATAAGGATGGAAGGGTGTGGAAAGGGTGAGGTGGCTGGTGGAGGAGAGGAGGTAGGAGTGTGTGGATGAGAAGAGAGGTGAGGTGGGCTTTCTAGAAGGGTTATAGGAATGGCAGCTTGTAGTGAGGAGGTGGGGCATGTGTGGAGGAGAGGAGTGGTGGCAGTTTCTAGAAGCTTCTAGAGGGTTTCATGGAGGTGGAGAGGAGTGTGTCGATGAGGGTGAATGTGGTGGGCCCTCATGCCACATGTCATATGGTGATAGGTTATGCGAGAGCATGTGGGGCCCATGGGGAGGGGTGCAAGGCTAGGAGAGGTGGTCCTTAGATGTCCACCCTTTATTTGGAATATTCAAAATGAGGGGTGTAGGGTTTAAAAATTGTTTCAGGGGTATTTTGGGTAATATAGGTAATTTTTGAAAAAAGTAATGATTGCTTTTTTTGGATTTTTCTCCTTCACTGTTTGTGTTTATTTTTTAGGTTCTATAGCTCTTGACTTTTCAAAGTTTATAAGTTTTTTGCATCTCCTTAACATCATGGTCGCAACAGAGCTGACAGAATCAGAATTGGATATGGGCAAGTGGGTCAAAACTGGCTCTGAATGTACCCATATTGGCTCGCACCAATGAAAGAAGGGTAAGAAGGTAAAATTGATTTTCAAAATCTTCATATGAAAAGTATCTCTTGAGATTTGTAAGCCATAGGCTCTGGCTGCGTACGAATCAGATACTTGAGCTAAAAGTTATGCTCCAAGTCCTGAATTGTCCGGGGACAAATACTGCTTTGTCCTGTAACTGGTTTTTTATGGGTTTGAATGGGGTGTGATTGTAATCATGGTTGTTTAGGTCTTGGATTTGCTATGCTCTGGGATCTGACAAATAGATAATATGACCCTTAGTGAATTTCTCCTCCGAAGGGGGGTCATCTGATAGAGAAATGTGTCATGGGTTAGCGAAGAATTGAGTCAATGAGTACTGCTCAGTTTGTGAAAGAGTTTCTCCATTAGGGCATTTATCAAAGATCTCAAAATCCTGAAAGAATTAGCCTGACCTTGATGGATTTGGACTTCTAAAGAGTTCTCGGGGCTCACCGAGTGTCCATGGTTGATACAGGTGCATTTGCTATACTTTGGAGACAGATTGGGGCAATTGAGGGGCATTGTGTTCTCTGGGGTTTTTCTTGGAAGATTTAGGGTTTATGAGGGTATGGCTATTGACTGGCTGAGTTTTTGACTTGTATCAAGTCTCTAGGGTTTTTCTAAAAGTTTGATTTTTGGGAAAAATGATGTATTTTGAGGGTGTAAGGGCAAAATGATAATTTTCTTACCTTTTTATACCCCAATATAGGAATGTTGATGAAATTTGGAGAATCTTGAAAAAAATAAGCCCCATAGCTAGTGGTTTGAGTTTTTTTTATAGGTGTAGAGGCAAAATGGTCATTTGTCAGCCTTTTGGGATTTTGATGCTGAAGGCCTTGAAAAAGTGGCTAAGATCTAAATGTCTTCTTTATAGAGAGTATTTTAGGAGTTGTGGGGAAAATGGGTTCAAATAGGGTTGATTTGGCCTTTAGAGGGTATAGGGATAGAATGATAATTTGTCAGTTTTTTTATGCTTCAATGTGGGAAGTCTTATGAAGGTTAGTAAATTCAAGTTGTCTTTGTTGATGTAGAGAAGTTGAAAAGTAGAGTTTAATTGGGTTTGATTGGGCTTCTGGAGGTGTAGGGGTAGAATGGTAATTTACTAGCCTTTCGATGCTTCAATGTGGGAAGGCTAATGAAGGTTGGTAAATTCAAGGTGTCTTTATTGATGAAAAGATATTGAAAAGTGGGGTTTGATTGGGTTTGATTTGTGCTTTTGGGGGTGTAGGGGTAAAATGATAATTTATCAGCCTTTTGATGTTTCAATATGGGGAGGCTTAAGAAGGTTGGCAAATTTAGAATATTGATGATTTAGAATACCTTCACTGTGTTTGCAACCGGAATGTCTGTTGAGAATACTTGCCCATTCAAAGTTCAGGGGTGTCTAAACCTTGGTTCTATCTCATGCTGTAATGAAACCATTTGACTCCATTTATAGACTTGAGTCAAAATTTGGGTGTTGACACCACCAAAATGGGTAATGTGATAAAATCACCCCTCGCTTACTTCTGTTACCACAAATTTTCTAGCAGGGGATCTATCGTATTTTTGATAGTTCAAGGGGGAAAAAGTCCAAGGTAATTATGCATTGAATTTCGCCCAAAAATAATGGATCTCTCTCTCTCTCTCTCTCTCTCAATATTTTATATCCCCAATTCAAAATTGTCAAAATATTTATACTTTAAAAACCTTTAGTTGTGGAACATAACCCTTTTGGTACCATGCACAAGCATGAAACATGGATTTTGACAAATGGCACAACCACAACCAATAGAACCCTTCTCTTTCACGGATCATAATTCTTATATTTCCTCAAAGGCTGCTGCATTGATCACCATCCAATTGAGCTCTATCATCACCCCAAAGGATTAGGTAGGAACCCCTTAGGTCAGCCAAGGTCAGCCCATAATAGGGGGTTCAATATCCTCTGTGATGCCTCCTTGTGAATGGGCCCCACCCCCTTGCATCTTGTCTCATGGTGCGTCGCAGAGGATATCAACCTAGATAGGGGCTGACACATCAGTGCATAAAAAGTGATCCATACTTTTTGGGGATGCTTTTCACTTTTTGGCGCTGATGTAGGAACCCCTTTGGTCAGCCAACGTTAGCCCCTGAGGCACATCGTTTGCACCCTGGTGCATTATGTGCCCTCTCACTAAGGATGGGCCCTGCATGTGGACACCATCCCCTGGGAGAGGGCACTGCGGGTCTACTTTGATTAGCAAATGCCTCCGAACATTCCAACATAGGTGGCTGCCCCATTACTCTTCCAAGAGAGAGTAGGTTCGAATCCCACCAACAACATTTCAACCACCCACCCCCCCCCCCCCGCTAATTGTGTGGATCCCCCTCTACGAGTGACTGTCAGTGGGCCCGAGGGACCTATAAAAAAAAAGTAGGCTTTGAATAAGCACTTCCCATGTTAGGTTACATCCCATATATGAAGGCACCCAAAATTGCCATGGACTTACCCATAAAGAACAAGCTAGTCATTATTACTGATGAAGATGACATCTGCAAGCACAACTACACTCTACTTTTTGCTGCTCTTCAATTATTTAACCTACTTGCAATAGCTACTAATATTTGAATCTAGAACCTACTAAGTCCAGAAGGAATGAATCATCAGCCCCAACCAAGCTATTCAAGGCTCTCTTTCACAACCACAAGCAACAACAAATGTTTTATCAATGACTATTCCATTAGTTTTGTATTTAAATGCTTTATAACTTTTGTATGGTGGATTAAATAAAGGAGGGTTACGTTAGGTCGAAAATTGATATAAAATTTGTCCGATTCATTTAAGCATGAGTCCTAATTAAAACCCCTGTCTGATTGTCAGGAAAAAAACTGGTTTTTCCGTGATTCTTGACAAAATGATTTTATTTTCTCTAAAATTTCTCAATTTTTGATTTTTTTTTTTTTTCAAATATAAAATTGAGAATTCTTGGGCCCTAACTTGCACCCTGCATGCCGAGATACACATCACTTCGAAAAGTGATCTACACTTTTTTTGGAGAAGGTGTTAATCATTTCTTTATGTGATGTGCCCCCTTGCATGCAGGGGTACTTTAGGAGGGGGCACCAAATCCTTGGGGGGACCAGCACCAATTTGGTGCACCCCTTTAAAGATTGCTTAAGGTCCTCCCTATATCAGGAGCAGACATTGCAGGGTCGAAAGAGTGATTTACTCCTTTTGAGGGTTTGATTTTCAAATTTGAGCGCTGATGTGTCCACCCCTGATTCAGGAGAACCTTAGGAGTTCTTTAAGGGGCACTAAATCCTCCAGGCCTGTCCTGTAGACCTGCCAAGGCCTTACAAAAATATAGGTCTCACTAAAAGAAGATCTTTACCATCTGTTGCCTTTACTAATGCATCTAAACGTTCTTTTTCTTGACGCCATTAATAATTCAACACGTGTCCTTTAACTCCTCCAATCCATTTCTTGTACATTGATATTCTCTTTGTACGATAAAATAAGATCGGAGAAATTAAAAGCTAACCCTGACGTATAGTTAACCGGTCCCCCACATGGACCAACCATGGATTCATGAGAGCCGAGTCTCAACCTTGGCTCAACAACCAATCACGTCTGCCTCTCCTTCAAGATAATGGAAACAAAAATCATAATTTGGAAAAGAATGGAAAAAAAATAAAAGAAGCTAAAATAAGGTAAAAAGACAGACACTAAAATCTTATCCATTCAGAGGTTGCACGCCATTCAATATAGGCGAGCATCGTAAAGGAGAAATCTAAGAATTGTGCTTCTAAGGAGCATTGAAGATGATGCACCCTATTCTATAAATCTTGACCGTTTAATTAGGGGTGGTAATATTTGACACGATCCATGAACCTGATACAAACCCAACACAAAATAACTGGGTTAGGGTTGACCCTAAACGTGTTTTGGGTCAACCAGCTTTGACAGGTTTAATAAATGGGTCAGGTTTGGGTTGAGCCATATGGTACTTTACCCTTACCTTGATAAAACCTGTGATTCCAACACGAACCCAACACAAAATAAGCGGGTTAGGGTTGACTTTAAAATTGTTTCAGGTCAAAATGGGTTAATCCAATTTGACACGATTAATAAATGGGTCAGGTTAGGGTTGAACCATATAATTGTATACCCTTATCTCGACCCAAGTACCCAACCTGCCAACATGAATTGCCACCCCCATTAATTGATAAAAGTGCTTAAAGTTTAATTCTGTCAAAGGTTGAATGTTTTTTTAAAGGGTATTTCTCATCCTCACCATGAGACTATTTTAACACTCATGAGTATGCTATCTGCTTCATCCTCAAGAATTAGGGTGATCTTGACAAACCCTAGCAAATCTAGGGTTTCTTTAATTCTAAAGAGTGGGATACTCTCTGTATAAGGCGAGGGGATGTATCTTTTTTTTAATAAGAAATTCAAAATATAATTCTACATGATAATTCTAATACAACAAATTCAAATGTTACCCAAAAGATGGCACCATTACCTTCTTGCCCTGCACTTGTGATCCTGTGATAACTGTGCCATTTAGGCACATTGATTTTGATTTTGATTGGGGCGAGTGTTTTAACATTTTTGTTTACGGTTCCTCCTTGCCCTTGGTGGCTATGGAAAAAGACATTTCATCACAGTTTGTGTAGTATGCCAATTCATTGAGTTGCTTCCACATATGTTGTAGTTGTGCTATCTTTGAAAATAGCATTTTCCAACCAGTTAAGAGGTTCGAAGCCCTAGAGGAGGAGACGAAGCCCTACTTTGGCTACAAATTTAGCGACATTATTGGCCATCCTATAAATATGAGACATCTAAACTCCATGACCCATCTCATCAAGGGCCCTTGGTGGATCTACCAAAAACTAATTTAAAAGGGATGACGATTTGTAATATATTATTTCCACATTTTAAATACATTATTTGTGTCTGAATGAGTCCAAGTCATTTTATGATATGTGACTTGAACCGAGGCACTCCTATTTTTGTTCAGCAGTGGAAGTGGAAGGTTGGGTGTTTTATCTTGGTCTCAGATTAGCCAAAAAATATTCGGCATGGATTTTGCCTAGGCTATCATCCTCTAACCTCAGCTGAGGGTCAAACTGGTGAAAATATCAGTACCAAGAGAGATTTTCACTTTTTGGGGGAGTGTGTAAATCATTTCTAACGCTGATGTGGCTGCCTCTTAACCTCGGCGGAGGTTTGCATTGGCATAGAAAATCCTTGCCAAAAAATTCATTACGAAGCACATTTTGTTGAAAAATGGACAATCTACATCTGGGATTAGGTACGAACCAGACATGAACGAACAAGGTCTGAATGGTGTTAGGCGTGGACACATCAGTACTGTAAACAACGGTGGAGCCAAGATTTTCATGTAGGGAGGGGGCAAGCCAAAGGATTATGTACGCTCCCGTAACAGTGCCAACGATATGTTCACAACCAAACGGTGACATGTCACATCAAAAAGTGAAAAGCACCCCCCAAAAAGTGTAAATCACTTATTCAACGTGACATATCAGCTACTGGTTGCAGGCACATTGCTAGCACCTATTAAGGGGTGCTCCTCATCCGATCCTGAGACAAGGATTCTTTGGGATTTTAAATCATCTCCAATATCAAAGGATAGGTATCATTCCATTAGCAATTAATGTGTGACATGTGGCCTGACAAAGGGTGTTTGAGTTAATACACATGGGTCAAAGGAGGTTATTATGGTAAATATACAATTAATAAGTACTTGTGTATTTATTAATCAAAATAGATGTTCTCTCCAGGACACCAGATGACTCCACATGGAATAAAACGGGTAGTGGTTGGATGGAATTTTAAACTCCCACCCATTTTATTCCAAATGTAGTCACTTGGCACCCTTGACACCATCTTGGACAGGATATTTGCATCCTTTGTCAGACATTGTGTCACATCCTGAGCAGAGAATGGAGTGATACTAGTTCAGTTAGATTGGAGTTGATGAGTCACATCTTAAGCAGAGAATGGAGTGGTACCAGTTCAGCCAGATTGGAGTTGATGTGAACTCATTTTCTAGTAAGGTGGGGCAACCGATTCCAATCTTAGGGTACTCACACATTAAGGGAGGGCAACTGATTCCAATAGGAGGGGGGGTCTAAAATTGGTCTGGCCCATTAGTATTACAAGGGTACCCAGACATTGAGAGGGGGCAACTGCCCCCCCTTGCTCCTATGTGGCTCCGCCCTTGGCTAGATAGGAAAAATTAGAATATCTAGTTAGTTAGAGGCTACATATCTCTAATTCTGATTTCTGTCTCTCACATGGGGGTTGTTTAGTAGCATGCACCAAGGGTAAGAACACATAATCTGAAGACCAAAGTTAAATCAGGGTGACAATTATTTGCAAGGGCACCTTATATAACATGCATGGGGGCATCACCGAAGCCTTAAAACAAGAGGTGACAATGTTTGACACGACCTGTTAACCCGACACAACCCAACACAAAATAAGTGGTTAGGGTTGACTGTAAATGTGTTTCAGGTCAAAGCGGGTTAACCCGCTTTGAAATGATTAATAAATGGGTCAGGTTCAGGTTGACATATAGTCGTAAACCCTTATCTCAGCACGACACAAACCCAATCCGCCAACACGAATTGCCACTCCTACTTAAAACAATGGCATGTGATTTAACAATGTGCCTGTTTATTGTGTTCAATGCGGTGGAGACAATGATGAACATCCTATAGTTTGCTCTAGAAAACACATGAAAAATCAAGTAGTACCATTTTGGTACCATGCAAGGTACATTGCTAAGGCGTAGACTAATAGAAGCTAGGGAAAATATTAGGAATGAAGTAAGGTGTAACTTAATCCATGTTGTTTTCCCTAATAACAGGAGAATTCAATAAAGAGGTACAACTTAACTATTTTTTTGGGTACAAATTAATAATGTTGAGACGTATATAAACAGAATACATGAAACCATACGTTTTCAATGTGAGAAAATTTTCTGTGACCAATGTGTGATGTGCGTGATGGACTTACACATGATGTGTTATTTGCATTTCTACTTTTTGACACTTTTAACTCTATAAATACAATGTTTCAGCTCGTGGTATGGTCACATATTGATCACATCAATTTTGGTCATAGAAGATTTGTTCCCATTTTCAATACATGTAACTTTAAGAATTATAAATTTAACTATTATATTTTATCACTTTGTTTGAACTCAAAAGTAAAATAAAAAAAATTTGTTAACTAATTGTTTTAGTAATATATGACATTTTAAGATTCATAATAAGATTTATCTATAGTTTAAGAGAGACTAGTGAGTCACACATTTCTCTATTGTCACTCATGTGCAATAATGTGTTTTTCACCCCCAATATTCGACCACAAAATATAGATACCGTTTTGAAAAGTATGTAAAAGAGGTACTTCTAATGACTATATTCCTGCCCCTAAGGCCATCATGAGCCAAATCATTAAAATATAGCTTTCGGTTTTTTAAATAATTAGTAGGTCATCAGGTTAGAGAATAGGCAAATACATATTACAAGGCCTAATAAAAGCTAATTTCAGCCTCCCTACTTTGGAAAGAATTTATTGGAATAAGCACGTTGATCTTGATTTCAACATCTTAGATATATTTTCCCTTATTATACTTGTGATCTATATAAAAATAATTTACAAAATTTACTCTGTATTGAAGTTAACGTTTGACTTCATGTCTTACTTGTAGCACATATCTGGTGCTTTTTAATTTGTGGGGTGGTAGGTGGATATTTATCAATCTACTGTTGTGTTTTCGTATTTTGTAAATATTCTCTTTCCATATACCTAACTTTGCCCTATATTTGTAATTCATGAACAACGTTGTAAATGTGGATATTAGAATCTATGTTGGTCTTTTACTCCCTCAGCCTCAAATTTGGAAAATGACTTGAAATTTATTTTAAGTTTTGGACTAAGAAAACCCTCATTATTCAGTTTGCTTTCGATATAAAAAATTTGGGGATTACTTAAGTAGATTATAAAAAGAGGGCATTGGTGTTATCCAGGTCGATAGCATGGTTATACAAGCTTCTGATTTGCTGCGAACTGTCCTTTACCTGCCGCTGGAATCCAAATGCCGAACGAAAGTGACTTCCTTTTCCAAATGCACATATGGGGTCGGATGATTTAAAGACATAAATTAATGCCGGTAATATTGCCCACCAGGTGGATCAGATTGATGTTGGCGGGCCCAATGGCTCTATTGTGGCTTTTGGGTTGGGTGAGTCGACTGCTGGTTCTTTGGTGAGTAAACCGGGCAGTTCGTTTGGTTGTGGGTCATCTTGTAGCATCAAGAATTGGCCTGATCTCTGGGATCTGGAGCAGGTTCTTTTTTTTTTTTTTTTTTATATAATGTGACACATGATTTAAAAGTTAAAACCCCTGCCCATGGTTGAAATTTCAAATTTTTTATTTTTATTTTTATACATGACCTTTTTTTTTATATATAAAAAATGGTTTCACGTTAATGTATTTTTAGTTTATTGTAGAGGATTTGCCCCCCTATTGGACAATGTAGGATGAATGTTGCCATAATTATTAGTCTGAAATTTGTATATGTGGAATGGGTTCTGGTAGCTGTCCCTTATTAGCCCTGAAGAATGCAATGGAGCTCTTATTTTGGATCTGTCAAATAATTGGGTATTCCTTGACAGTTTGGGATCTTCATGAACAATTGAAGTTAACAAACCTGAATATTATTTTTTCTATGAAACAAGATGGCAAACAAGTGATGTTTTGAAAAAACTTATATTAATAAATAGATATAAGAATCAAAATAATTGTATTATAGATTCTGAAGGTCTATAGGGGCGTTTAACTCTATTTTGGAAGAAAGAGATAGACCTAAAGATTTTATGTGCATGCCAAAGATATATAATTGCTTTGATTTCAGACCCTATTGTTGATAATTAAGGATTGGATGTGCTCTTTTATCTATAGTGATCCTGCTAAGGGGATAAGGAGAATTCTTGGGCAGAGTTTGTCAACCTATTTAAGAACATTAATCTTCCTTGGCTTTGCACTGGAGATGGAATTTCGTTTGGATAAGAATATAAGGAGGGTGATAGATAGGTTTTCAATGTATAGTTGTCTATGGCTAGATGAATTTTAGACAAATGTGATCTTAAGGATGTAGATTTAAAGGTGTTTCCTTCACCTGGCGCCCAATAAACAAGTGGGTGATGCTTATGTTAACCTAAGGCAAGATAAGGGTGCTGCTAATGTGGATTAGATGAATCTATTTCTTAAAGCTTGCATTGAGAACTTGGTCCTAGGAGTGGCAATGTTTAACACCACCCGTGAACCTGACATGAACCTAACACAAATAAGTGGGTTAGGGTTGACTATAAACAGGTTTTAGGTCACAATGGGTTAACCCGTTTTGACACAATTAACAAATGGGTCAGGTTAGGGTTGACCCATATAGTCATATACCCTTAACTTGAGACAACACAAATCTGACCCATTGACATGAATTACTACATGACCCGCAAACCTGACATGAACCCAACATGAAATAAGCAAATTAGGGTTGATTGTAAATGTGTTTTGGGTCAATTAAAGTGGGTTGACTAATAAATGGGTCAGGTTCGGGTTAAGCTATATAGTCGTATACCCCTATCTCGACACAACATGAACCCGACCTGCCAACATGAATTGCCACCTCTACTTGGTCCTCTATGGATCAAGCCATGGACCAATCTCATTGGAATTGTGGCCTATAACTAGATGGAGACATAAACCATTTGTATTTAAATGGATGTGGACATCGCACTAGAATAGAAAAGAGTTTGGTTAGAAGTTCTTGAATTTCAGCTAAGACCCTTTCCAAAGTGGGTCAAGGTGGTGATAATTTCTCTTGGTGCCTAGGTTTATAGAAAATGGAGTAGGGATTGCTTTGAAAATATTGAATACATTAAATATAAGTTGATTATGGATATTGATGATCATGGTATAAATTATAGGTGACTTTGGAGGTTTGAAATATGATATTTATAAGATAGAATTTGGTGGGAAGACTGAGATGAAGAGAGGATTCAAATAAAGAACTTAAAGAATAAAAATATGAAATTTTGCTAATTTTAAATGATCAATTTTTTTTTTTGGAATGATTGAAGTTCGATCGGTCAAAAAAGTTTGGAATGTTTCGATTCTAAGTGCACGAAAACCCTTAAATATTGTTACAAAACCCTAAGAACACAAAATTGGTACATAAAATAACATTAAAAAAAAATGTCAAGGGAGAGGAAGAAGTTAGAGAAGAGAAGAGGAGAAAACTACTAAGAGAACAAGGTAAGCCATAGACATTAGAATTATACAAAGTTTTTGAAGATTTTTACTTGAAAATCATGAGAATCTATAATTATTATTGCTTCTCATATGTAAATTTAGAGAAAGGAAGTTAGAAGATGGTTTTGAAGAATTATGTTGTTAGAAAGCAAGTGAGGAGGCCAATTTTGAAGTGTAAGTAATCATATCAAATATATAATTATTTTTTTAATTTTATTAGGTTCTTAAAATCTCTGTTTTGAAAAGGAATCATGTTATATATGTGCCTACACTTAATATGAAAATTGTTTTTCATTACTAGGATCTTAGATTTTCTTGTTTTAAACTATGAAAATTATATTTCCTTCAAAGTTTGATGTGTAGAAGCCTTTATGCATATGAATTCTCCGTTTTCTTCATGTGGATTAATAGATTCAATGTTCATTGAGATGATTTAGAACAATTTCATAGTTATATATATATATATATAAATATTTGGAAGATTTTAGAGGTTCATGCTTATATTCATGTATTATGTTATGGAAAGTTTTGATAGCTA
>JAOXJP010249891.1:0-22113 GCA_025762735.1 Platanus orientalis
ACACCCCCCCCCCCCCCCCCCCTTAAGAGGAACACTGTTCTCTCTTGGGAACACACTTAGGGAGCTAAGCCCAGGTCCACACAATGCGTACAACACTACATCCAGGAAAATATTTCCACCGGGATTCGAACTCACGACCAAACCTGCTCTGATACCATGTTGACAGTAAATTAATCAACTCTCCCAAAACCTTAAGGTGTTAGGAGGAGATACACAAATTAATATACTTCAACATAACATATGTCCTTGGCATTGAGGTTTCTAAATCTAAAAATGGTGTTATCTCAACGGAAGTATGTACCAAATTTCTTAATAGAAATAGGACTGCTAAGATCCAATCAGTAGATACTCCAATTGATGCTACTATCAAGTTAAATGCAGATGAAGGTTAAGGTTTCAGTGATCTTAAACAATACAAAAGGTTAGTCTGCAAACTGATTTATCTTATGGTTACGTGTCCAGATATCACAGTGGGTGATTAGTGAGCCCAAACAAATTCACTGGGATTGCTGTGTTGAATTGTAAAGTACATTAAGATGTTATGGGGAGAGGCCTTACTAATAAACCGAATAGGAGTTTGGAGATACTTAGTTTCTCTGATGCAGATTGGGAAGGATTTGCATCTGACAAGCATTCAACTTCAGAATATTTTGCTTTTGTCAGTGAAAATTTACTAACATGGAGGAGGGAGAAGCAAGGTGTGGTGGCAAGGTCTAGTGCAAAAGTTGAGTATAGAGCCATGGCTTATATGTTTGTGATCTTATGTGGGTAAAAACCTTGTTATAGGAATTTGATCTGCTGTGAGCTATTCTTTGAATTTGATTTGCTAGTAATCATATGTTTTATGAACGTTCCAAATATATAGAGATTGATTGTCACTTTGTCAGAGTTGCAGTGATGTCCCATAAGATTACCGCTCCATATATTAAGTTCAATGAATAGCTGGGAGATATTTTTACAAAGACTCTTGGGGAAAACAATTGTGTACTATGTGTTTCAAGCTGGGCATGGGTATTATTTATGCTCCAGCTTAAGGGGGAGTGTTAAATGTATACAATAGTGAGATCAGGGTATCTTCATCAAGAAGAGTAAAATAATGGGTTACTGTTCATGTGAAATGTAACACGTGAACAATAACTTGTGAACAGTTACCTACATGGTTATATTGGCCATTCCTCAATATATTTTAACTAAAAAATAAAAAAGGTTGTGCATCAAATTTTGTATGATACCCTACTTTTCTCCATATTTCCTCTTCTCTTCTCTCCTTTCCAACCCTCTTTAATATATTGATTTCACAACGTCCATTATATCCACCATAATCTTTGGCTCTACTAGTTACTGAGCAATCATTTTTCCAATGCCTTTGTGGTTCGATTGGTGTTTGAACCCTTCCACTGCAAGAGGTGTCTCATATAGAGGAGATAACTCTTTTTGGTTTCCCTCGAATTTATCCCAATCCCACAATAGAGGGATGTCTTTAATGTTCTTTTCTGCTCTTAGAATTCATATTGTTCATATATCTGTGGTTTTATGTTTGTGTGTCAAAATTCAAAGAGGTTATTTTATCACTCAAGACCCTTCCTATTTGTCATTTGGTGTTTAAATTTCTTCTGCTGGATTTTTCTTACATTTCTTTTTTTTTGAAGGTTTCCCAACCATCTACTGGAAGTTCCTGCTGTGTTCAGTCTTCGAGTTCTTTTAGGTGTGACAGGGATGGCCATGGTAGTGAGAGAAGAGACTCCAGGGATGACTCTTGGAGTGAGATCAAGGGGCTGAGCCAAAGGCATAATGATGATGTTAAAGAACATTATGGAAGAAGTGGAACAAGTAGGGAACATGCATATGAGCAAAAGTATGATGGAGAGTGTGGAAGAAAACGAAGTAAATTTGAATATTCCTCTCGGAGGACACCCAGTATGTAATACCTTTTATCACTTAACTATTACATGTGGAGTATCCAAATACCGATTTGACAAAGATTTCATGGTACATTCATATGTATATCTTTAAAATCAAACTAATTTTTGTACATTGTAACCTTAATACGTAAATAATATGCAGGCAAATCTGATTGGGATGATGGAAGATGGGTGTGGGAAGATACACCACACCAGCATGGTCATTCTGTGATTGATAGGCACCATCAACTTTCACCATCGCCGATGCTGGTTGGGGCATCGCCTGATGCACGACTGGTGTCCCCCTGGTTGGGAGGTCATACACCTCATTCTGCAGGTACACTGTTGAGAGTATAAAAACTGCCTGGCAAATGCTGATTTGCTTGTTTTGTACTGACCAAAAATTAATTTCCTATGTTAACCGTTTTAAAGAAAATGTTGGGATGTATTTTAAATCGAACATGTGAATCTTTGAAATACTACAGTGCCTGCTACTTCTCCTTGGGACCATATTTCTCCTCTAGTTCCTGTACATGCTTCTGGATCAGTTAGATCTTTAAGTTCTTCTGGTGGAAGGTCATCCCATCAACATACAATTTCTGTGAAATATTCACAGCCTGGTTATGAGGTATTGTATGCATGTGAGCCTCCTAAATTTTTATTTGCATGTGAGTTTTTTTTTTTTTTTTTTACTTTTATGCTTAAATTAGTCATTTATTTCCATTATTAATAAAGCTGATCTGATATTAAACACCAGTGATGGTTGAGCATGCATATTCAACCATGCATGCCTCCCGTGTAATGCATGCCCACCTTCTTGTGATACTTTATTAATCATATTATTGTTTTTGTTTCTGTGCTCATAAAATATTTTTATTTATTTAGTATAAGCAACAACTTAAAAAAAAAATCACCAGGATATTCTTTCTTGGCATGATTTTTTCCTCTTTCATTTGTTAATTCCCTGTTATTTTTATTGTATTTTATTTTATGTTTTTCAGGATGGAGCAGCTGATCGAAGTTCTTTGGCTAAAGAACCCCATCATGAGCTTTCTGAAAGAATGCGTGTAGAGATGGAATACAATTCTGACCGTGCATGGTAATTGGCTACCTGAAATTTTCATCTGAACTTGGTATTGTTATTGGAAGTTGTTCTGAAAAGTTCTTTGCCTGACAAAAAGCTTGTAAGGTTCATGTGATGTGCCATTTTGAAAGTGATCAATTTTAGAAACTACTTGGGAATCTTTTTCATTCCCATAAAATGGTTAACATCATGTTATTCTTATATTTTCATGTGCTCAATTAGCTATGTCAATCATACAGTCTTGGAGATTGTTGCTGTAATTTCTCAAATAATGGTTAAATTTAATAAACGGATTTATGCAGATTTTTCCTTTTCCTAGTTCCTACTGAAACCAAAAACAGACTTTTTGAACTATATGCTCAGATTTTTTCGGGCATTTCTGATTCATTGATATATTTGGGTTCTCATTATCTGCACTTTGGTAATTATGACTTCATTATGGTTCCTGATATCAATTTCATGGATTTCAAACCTATTGAAAAAATTTGCAATTTCTGGCTGCTATCTCATTGTCCTTTCAACTCCTGATTTTTGTTCTGTAGGTATGATAGAGAAGAAGGTAACACTATGTTTGATGGTGATAGTGCATCATTTTTTCTAGGAGATGAGGCCTCTTTCCAAAAAAAGGAGGCAGAGCTGGCCAGGAGACTGGTATGTGTAAGTTTCTAGTAAGTTGTATGTGCTGTTTTTCTTAAGATCTATTTTCTTTGTTGTTCTTGTACGTGTTTAAGTATCATGCACAACTATCCTTTGTAAGAATAGGTTGTTGGAAGGAAATGCCTCTGCTGGCTAATACTTGTATTGTCGCTTCATTATTCATGGCCAATCTTGCTTTGATATTTAGGATACTAATTAATCTGTATATATAAATTTTTTTAATGACTCAATGTTTATCTTAGATACTGTTTGGCTTAATGGAAATGACAACTGGAAAATTTCAGGATTTCCAAGTTTACAAGTTTGAAAATCTTATCTTCAAATAAAATAACATTATATCGGTGGAAATGCAACATGTTACTATTAGACATAGCTCCTCTAGCCTGGAATTTGGGAGTCTAGCAAGTTGAACACTCGACCATACCCGTAGCTGTCATCCATAGAGCACTTGGGTGTAACTTGGTGTTGGGAGTTACCTAGAACATTGAAGGAATGAATGAAGGATAACTGATTAGCTTGTAGTGCCCTAAATCCAAAATGAATAGCTAGTTTTCGCAGTCAGTTAATCATGACAAAGTTCACTGATACCAAGGATAGCTATCTGCAAAGGAACAAAACAAAGGAAGCAATTTAGCAAAGGAAACAACGTTAGCAATTGGATATGGGGTATAAGAATGTTTATCTTTATGCAAGGCAATGGGTAAATCATTTTGAGGAACTCTTAGGACTAGAAGATAACTCAGTGGTAGGCAAAGCATGTGGTCCTCTATGATATATTTTCAGAGGAGTCAATGATGAAGATGGTACCTCCGGATGCACTGCATAAACATCTGTAGGAATAGAAAGAGGAATAGATAAAGTAGAATTGTCAAGAGAATCTAACTCTCCTTGAAGAAGAGAAAGAATATCAATATCAAGTTCTATTCCTTCAGGAAAAAAGGAAAGTGCGCTTGAAGTATGTGGCATTAACAAAGACTTGATAAGTAGGCGGATGATAGCACTTGTACCCTTTTTGAATTTATATCCAAGAAAGACACATTTGTACAATCAAAGAGACAACTTATCCTGCCATGGATCGAGGACATGAACAAAAATGTACAACAAAAAATACAAAGGAGGGAACGAAGGAAGAGTAAGAAATAAAAGGGAATGCGGAGATTGATTATTTTACACATGTGATAGCATATGATTAATAAGGAAACAAGCAGTTAAGATGGAGAGGTACATGCATATGAAACATCAGCCTTTTAGCAATAGGAGGTGTTGATTTTTATGTTTTGCAACACCATTTTGTGTGGGGCATGAGCACAAGAAGTTTGATGTATTATACCATTGAAAGCACAAAATTGTTTAAATCTTTTTTAATGTACTCACAATCATAATCAGAATGAAGCAAATGAATAAAACGGCCATTTTGAATTTCAACTTCCTAGTAAAATAATTAAAAGATAGATAAGTATCCAGATCAATCTTTCAACAGAAATAACAACATCATGCGCGAATAACCATTCACAAAGGTAATAGAACATGAATGACTAAATTAGCACTGATGTTTAGTAATACCCCAAATATCAGGGTGACTAAGCTCAAATGGACTTAATCTATGACTATTAACTCGACATGGGATATAAAGTCAATAATGTTAACCTAATGGCAAGCTTCACTCTCTAAACTGAACACAGATTGTAAAGAGGGAATACCAGAATACTAAGCTTCAGTTTTTGTAGTGACGGATGACCTAAACAATTATGCCACTATAGGGGGGATAATCTAGAATGTAATGAAGTTGTACATCTCTTGGATCCTCATCAAGATAATATAGACGATTGACTTCACATCCTCCACCAAATATCTTCTTCGTCTTGATGTCATTAAAAATACAATAAACGGGATATAAGGTTACAGAACATTGCATTGCTTGAGTTGGTTTAGTGACAAAAAGTAACTAAATGGAAATTTAGGAACTTAAAGAGCTGAATTAAGAGACAAGGAAGACATAGGATTAGTTACTTTACGACCATTGATGGAACGAGTAGATGCATCAGCAAGAACAATCATAGATTGAGGTCCATTCTTCATGAGAAATGGTAATAGGTCTTGTACTTTGATGCGGATAATATAAAGAGGATTCTTTACGTGCCACCCCACAAGAGAGCAAGGTTCAAGACATGTACTAGGATATAAATGTGATAAGGCTTTTAACGCCATGATTAGTTTAGGGTTTTATGCATAAGGGTATGAATGTAATAAGGCTATAAAACCAAGGTTAGAATTAGATTAGGAATTTCATGGCCGGTCAACAACCATCTATATATATATATATTTTGTCTTTTTGAGAGTCAAAGAGTCAAGTGTGGGTTTTTTGGGCTGGTCAACAGCTCCTAATAGGGCTTAGTTTTTAGTAGTTGTGTCTTTTAGAAAGTCTTTATTAGCAAGTTTAGATTTTAGAAAGTCCTAGGTTAGAAAGGAGTCCACTTTAGAGTAGGAGTTGCTATGTTATTTCTTTCTATTTTCTTGCGTTTTGAGTCTATTTAGAGGCCTACGCAGCATGTAATAGTTAGCATACATTTATTAATAAAAAATTTAAGTTTTTTACTTCTTCTTCTAAGGGTTGTAGCCATTAGAAAAACCCTAGGGGTTGCTGCCACTAGGACCCAATCAGTTGCCTCTCCTCTTTCTATCTTTCTTCTTCCTTCTTCCTTCTTCTTCTTTCTTCATCTGTCTTTCTATATTTCTCTGCATCTACGGCTATCATAAACCCTACTCATCTAGACTGAAACATCATCAAAGTTGAAGACAAAGCTTTTGGAATTCAAGAGCATACTCATCATATGGCTGAAGTCTACTTGGGTTCCCTTCCTTTAAAATTGCCCTTGTCAGAATCAGGTTTTTCTATTCTTTCTTTTTAAGGTTTTATTCCTCTAGCTGTGTGCTATCTGCAACCCTAAATTCCTTTAAAATTTCTTGCTATTTTGTTGGGTTTCTTTAGAATTTACCCTTATTCTTTAGGGCTTTCTTGCTGAAATTTTGCAGCTGCCTTATGTTTATATAATTTTATATACTTATACCTCTCTATTTGACCTGAAATTTTACACCCATATTCATCTTATATAATCTCATCTCCCTGTACAATTCATACCCTTCTAACAACTCTTCAGGGTTATTTTGGTCTGTTCACTTTTACTGCCCAGATTTCCAGAATATGACCCAGCAGTGTTCCCTCTCATATTTCTCCCTCTTTCTCTTGTCTAATCCTTCTAAAACTTTGTGGTTTGATTCTTTACTCCTTCCCCTAACTCTCTCTAAATTCTTAGGTTCTTTGGGTAACCCTAATCTTTGTTCCTAATGTCGGTTGTAGCTAGTCGAAGTTCTATCCACACTACAACAGTGTATTGTTTTGGGCCCACAACAGCAGGAACCAACAACCATCCCTAGGCTGTCCTGCACCATTCTTCCATCAGGAATATCATTAGTAGATTGATGGTGAACATCTCCAGAAGTAGATCACAGCATACTCTCACCGGTAGAAGTAGCATTAGCCCATGCTGGCTTCCCAAACTTATCCAACATTTTTCTACAGTATGATTTTTATGATTATAGTGTTTACAGTTTCATACATTGCACCACATTCTCTACCACCAGAACTACAGCCAATAATTCTACCACATGGAGTTTACTTTATTAAGAGAAGGGGGACTATCACTTGCAAATATCTACCCTTAATTGTTTGAAAGGTGGGGCTCAAACCAAACAAGAACTTTGCTACTTGAAACTCCTCTCATTGCTTCCTCAGTTGATCAACATCACTGGTAATTGGTAAAATACATATTCAACCCTTCCCACATACCACGTAAAGTGTTGTAGTACTCATTTAATGCTTTATCACATTGTTTCAACATAAAAATATTCTCATACAATTGATTTATTTTATAAACATTTTTTTTTATGAAGTACATTTCTTGAAGAATTGTCTAGACCTTAGCTGGATCTAGGAACATAACATTAGCACTAATAGGCAGCTCCATACTATTTCATAACCATGTCATTACTAAATAATTTTCTTGAAGCTATTCTTCATATGACGTTTTTGGAGGATCTGTAGCATAGTTGCAGGGACACTTGATACAAGGTGGGAAGCGAAGCTCGCTTTTTGAGAAGCTCGTTTGGGAAGCTAATTTCATTCCGCTTCCCCATGTAGTGGTAAAGGGCGCTTCCCACATTTGGGAAACACGATGGGGTGAGTGGAAGCCTTTGGAGTGGTGGATAGAAACGTTTGAAAAATCGAATAGGAAACGATCCAAGAAACAATATTGTATTTTATTTAATGTAAATCCTATGATGTTAGAATTGAATAAAATATTATTTATGAGATTTAATAATGATTTTGTAGAAAAAATTTAGTATTGATTTTATTGTTTATATTATTTTATTTTCAAGCCAATACTTAAGATTTTTTTTTTTTTTTTTTTTCTGATGGTTTTTATGCTAGGTCTTACATAGTTTGACTCTGAGATGTAAGTTATCTACAAAAAATCTTATGATAGTAAAATTGAAGGTATGGTTGTTGGCCATACTAATAACAAGTGGTTCACATATTGATTTATGTCATGATTCTTTGTTACTTACATAGTATAGATTTTAGGTTTTTAATACTTTCTATAAGTTTATTCACTTTATTATTTATTTTATTATTGTTTTTTGTTTCTCGCTTCCCAAGGATTTATTGAGCCTCGCTTCCCGATTTTTTCTTTCGCATTGCTTCCTTCTGTCTTGCACCAAAAAAACAGTTTCATTGATTGGACCCTTAACAAGTAATTGTTCTCATTCAACTTTATACTTGCAATCTAATGATTTCATGGTCAGTGGGAGGAAAATTTCACCTCACTATATGTAGACATAATAATAGAATCCAATTACACAACCTTATGCACTTTGCAGGAAATATTCAGCCTCTGCACGCACTGTGGTAGAGGAAATTGATTGATAATAACACAATTCAATCACTTGCACCAAAATAGTATATAGGGATTGATCATGATTCCTAACACATCACCTCTTTCTAATGGATAGAGTAACAGATGCATGGTTCGAAAGATCGGCCGATCTGACCTGGGATTGGCTGGATCATATTGGTATCACTGGTGCCTGATCCTGATCCCAGGCTTGGATCAGCCGATCCTTGCAAGGATCACCTGATCCAACTTGTGCGATCCTGTACGAGGCAATCCGCAATGGATTGGCTGATCCGTTGAAGGATCGCCCGATCCATACCTAGATTGGATCAGGATAGGCAGTGTTTGATCTCTAGCCTGATCTGGATTTTATAATCCATGAACAGATGCCATAAAACTAATCTCAATCAATAGAGGCCATAAACTATTTAAAAGAAAGATATAAAGTTACTCACCAGGATTTACAAATCTGTACATTACACCAGTCCTCTTCTATGTGTGGATCTTGAAATAAAATGACATATTTCACTAGACTCTTAAACACCACAAAATGGCACTCAACCATAACTGGTTGGTGCGCACTAAAAGATTGCATAGCTCCTTAATCAATAACTATCGATCTAGGCTTTAGGAACACCTTACATTTTGAAAAAGTTAAAATATAGGGAAAAAGAGAAGGAGATGAAAAAGAGGGGACTGATCAGTAGCAGGATCTGATCCTATCTGATACCATGTTAAACACCAATCTCAGACAATAAGAGAAAGCAATAAAGAAGATAGAAGAGAAGAAGAGAAGAGATGAGAACAAGAGAAGAGGAGGTGTGAGGGAGAGGAGAAAGTAGAGTTTTCTAACCATACAAATGTCGCCCCCTCCTTTGTATTGTAATAAAACTTAAAGTTACTTTTGTACTCCAGTGGCACATAGGTACATAACAACATAGTTTTAACAGCCCACAAAGGTGAACATGGGCTGGACGGTAGCTCTTCCCTGGGCCTTTGTTCATGGGATGTAATATGATTGGAGACCTAGGATCTATCGGAAGACTTACTGATGAGGCAGCTCTTCAATGGATGGAGAAATACAAGCCATTATGGAAGCCCAAGATCAAAAACATGGGGGCAAGAAAGAAGACATGATGCTATCTACTATTCTAGTCTTTAAATTTTGTGTTTTGGATTATGTTTTTAGTAGTTTTAGGGGGTTATTTGATGTAATAAGGCCATATGAGCCATGGAGGGGGGTTAAGCATAAATTAGGAGAGTTAGGGGTAGTTTTCTTTGAGTTTTTATGTTTTTTTCTTAACACTTTCTTAGTGCTGGCCGTACAGCCCTATTATAAGGGTATGCTGGTCATTTTGTTTGAATAGGCTTATAAAAGCCTAAAGAGGAGCCTTTACAATCAGTTGGCCTTGGAAATAAAGAATCGTTGTTTTGTGGAGCTCGTGGAGCTGATACCCTCCTTCCTATCTCTCTCTTATCTCTTTCTTTTCTTCTCTCTTCTCACGTCAACTCTTTGTTCTTCTCTATTGTCTTTTTTTTTTCTTTCCTCTCCAACTTCTTGAACTCTTCTTCTTCTTCTTTTTTTTTTTTCTCTTATTTTTTGATATTTTCTGTGATCTTTATTCTATTCTTGTTATTTTCCCCACATCTTACCTATCTTATCGATTCCATCAAGATTACTCCCAGATTTTTTTCAAGTCCCAACCAAGAACTCACCATAATCAGTCGGCCATACAAGATTTCTTTGATTCCTTTTATTATTTTTTTTAAGACAATCTTTAAGAATCTTTAAAAATACCTTGTGGCTGGATTTCCCATAACTTTCCCTAACCTTTAGGACCCAAATTTCAAAACCCCCAAATTTTTGCACTCTTATGGTTACTACCCACCCAAAATTCTATTTCTTTAATTGTGGAAGTAAAATCCCTACCTTCTTGGTACCTCATGGCAGTACTTGGGGGCCCAAAATTTTGGGTTGACCCAATAGACCAAACCAAACCCAAACCCAAACCCAAACCCAAACCCAAACCCAAACCTAAACCTATTGGATCGTCTCTACTGGCCACCATTATTTCCCTACGAATGTGCTTCCTTTTTTTTGATTTCCTTTCTTCAACCTATTTCAAAACATACTCCTTTTAAATTCAAAATTGTGTTCTTTATCTTCATTAATTGTTTTCTTGATTTTCTTTAATTGGTTTCTTGTTCTCTTGAATTATTTCGTATTACTTAACATCTTTCTTTAATTCAAGAATTCATATTTTGTCTTTTCTTTCATTGTTTTGGAATTATCCCACCATATTTCCTCTTGTAGGAGTTTAATTCTCAGGTTTCCTATATCACTTACTGACCAAAAAATGTAAGGAATATACGACCTTGTATAAAATGGAATGTCAGTTGGCAGAATGAGATTTATTTAGCATACCCCAAATAGTTGATATAAGGCCTAGATGATACTGATATTATATACAATATTTGGGGAAGACAATGTTCTCTTATATGTAAAGTGCACATTCTTATTTATATCCGGGTATCTTTCAAAATTGATTGACCCTTTATGGTATCAATTGTTCAGTAAAAATGCTAGTTTTTTGTAGTGTAGTATGATATCATGTCCCATTCTTCCTCTCTCTTATTCAAATTTTCTCTCTGATCCCAGGTTCGAAAGGATGGAACACGGATGCCGCTTTCTCAGAGCAAAAAATTATCACAGCTGGCTGCTGATAGTGTTCAATGGGAAGACCGCCAACTTTTGAGATCAGGGGCTGTTAGGAGCACAGAGGTGCAGATGGAAGTTGAGGATGAGGATGAACGCAAAGTGATTCTTCTTGTTAAGGGTATGTAGACTTCATGATTACCCTTATATAGTGATCAGTGGAAGTAACTGATTTCTTATGCTTGAATTAACGGACGCTATTTTCTGTAAATTAATAGTTTCTCATATAAAAATATCTTTGGGTAAGTGTAAGGATTTTATTAATCTAATGCTTGTTTGTTCCATTCGCACCATAAGTTCCAGCATGCAGAAGCAGCAATCAGCCTCCGCAAGGTGCATCGTCTAGGCCCCCAAGTCTTAGAACCTGATCATGCCAGCTCATTTCAATCATATCACAAAATTTTGTTCATATTTCATGAGAGAAGGGGCATTGAATAAGTAGGTGATTCACAGATTCAGCATTGTTCAAAAGTTACAGGCAAACATTTCATATGAAGTGGCCCTTGGGAGTGAGGTGATCAATAGTGGGAAGTCTGCCCCGCGTTGCTCTCCATAAGAAAATTTAGATTTTGCTAGGAACTTACCGATACCTAAGTGCCTTAGAAGGAAAAGAGAGGAGCTGCAAGTTAAAGAAAACATCATATTGTGATTTCACTGGTACTATGCCCCTCTTGTCATTGCACCACTCCCGTCTATCTTCATAATTTTGTTGAATAGACATCCTTTTCAAAGCCTCCAATAGTTCTACAAGTGATGGTAGCTCCCAATCATTAAGAGGCTGCCTACGGAGAGGTAGTCAAATCATTGTCTTAAGAATTTCTCTTTAGATAAGCAGAAACAATAGCCTTCTTATCAATGGTCACCATATTGGTCTTTAGAAAGACATCATTTAGGAATTTTCAATACACCACATATTCTCTCAAAAGAGAGTAGTTATCATTCCCACCTCTAGGCACGTGCCTTGTTGAACATTCTCTTAGTTTTCAATATCCTTTTTCAAACTTCTTGCTGTGGCTAGTGGCTTCTGGTCTGGTTTCCCAAGCATTCAGAACTCCATATTTGGTAGCAATTATCCTTAAATTGGATTCTTTCTCAATGTGCCATAATCATTTACTCAATAAAGCTTTGTTCATTGGGAATGGATCCTAGTCTAATTCGCCCATGATTTTTTGGTCTGCACACCATGGTCATGCCCTTAGGTGATATTTTAATGCCCCTTCCTCTCCTTTCCAAAGAACGTCCCTATGAAGTTTTTCCAACTTTGCTATGAACATCGAGATCACAAATAGGGATAGAAAATAGATATGTGGACTAGCAAGTGTTGCTTTGAGGAGCTTTATCTGGGTTCAACTCGGACAATCATGGAATCAAGGATCGGTCAATCTCGATCCAGATTGGGATTGGGTTGATGGCCAAGTCTAAAATGATTTAGGCATGTGGATTAGCCACTTCAAGTAAAGGATTGACGGTCGATTTGGACGATCCTTGACTCATATTTGCAGATCCAACTTAGGACATTTTTTTTTTATCCACATTATATGGCTTTATGTTTTTTCTGAGAGGAAACCCCATAAAAATATAGTAGGATAGGGTTATATAAGTTGTTTTCCTGTGATCAGTTATTAGAATAGAAGAAGAAGAAGAAGAAGAAAGAAGAGAAAATAAGAATAGAGAGGAGAAAACGTGAGGAGAAATGTTGGGTAGAGAATTTGTTGTATTCTCTTCCATACATGTATTTATTTATCATTAGTAGAGTATAAAGTACAAGAATACCCTCGTATAACACATTAGACATAAATACCCTTGTACCCTCACTCAACTACATATACACCATATACTCCAACACTCCCCCTCAAGTTGGGTGGTAGATATTTGATGGACCCAGCTTGCAAACCAAAGAATTAAACACATCACAGTTGAGATCCTTAGTAAACAAATCAGAAAGTTGATTCTCTGTCTTGACCAAAGGCGTACAAATAATACTAGTAAGAATCTTCTCCTTAGTGAAGTGACTGTCAACTTCAATATGTTTGGTACGATCATGCTGAACTGGATTGTGTGTGATGCTAATAACAACCTTATTATCACAATAGAGACACAGGTAATTTGATTGGAAATCCAAGCTCAGAAAGTAGAAGACGTAACCACAAAATCTTACAAACTCCATGAGCCATGGAATGAAATTCAGCCTCAACCCTGGAGTGAGCGACAACAGACTGTTTTTAATTCTCCAAGTAACAAGATTACCTCCAACAAAAGTACAATAGCCTGAGGTAGATCTCCTATCAGTGACATAACCAACCTAATCAACATCAGTATAACCTTTAACACACAAACCAGGTTGCTTCGAATACAAAAGTCCAACACCGGGACTAGTCTTTAGATATCGAAGAATACGATACACAACATCAAGATGCACAGTAGTGGGGTCATGCATAAACTGACTCACAACACTCACAACATAGATAATATCAGGTCTGGTAAGAGAGATAAATAAGGAGGCCTTCAAGACATTCGTATCTTCATGATCAATCAACCAGTCACCCTTATCAGTGGTGAAGCAATGATTCGGATCTATAGGTGTCACACTAGGCTTACAAGCTTATCATACTAGTCTCAGCCAAGAGATCCAAAGTATACTTATGCTGAGAAATAAAGGGACTTTGTTTGGATCTAGTCACCTCAATACCCAAAAAATACCTCAGCTGTCCTAAGTCTTTAATTTCAAATTGTTGTGCCAACTTCATTTTCAACTGAGAGATCTCCACATGATCATTGCCAGTGACAATAATGTCATCAACATAAACTATCAAGGCAATAAGAAGGTTGTTGAACTATATTAATTTGTGTATCTCCTAACACCTTAACGTTTTAGGAGAGTTGGTTAATTTACTTTCAACATGGTATCAGAACAGGTTTCGGTCGTGAGTTTGAATCTCAGTGGAAGTATTTTCTTGGATGTAGTGTTGTGTGCATGTGTATGCATTGTGTGGACCCGTGCCTAACTCCCCAAGTGTGTTTCCAGGAGAGAACAGTGTTTTTCCTGAGAGGGGGGGTGTTGAAGTATATTAATTTGTGTATCTTGTAACACCTTAACGTTTTGGGAGAGTTGGTTAATTTACTGTCAACAAAGGTCACCACCTCTTTTCTTAATAAACAAAGTATGATCGGCTTGTCTTTGAGAATATCTAAATTGAAGTAGTGCAAGGCGAAATCTCTTAGACCATGCCTATGGAGATTGTCTAAGGCCATAAAGGGTTTTCTTTAACTTACAAACTTTGTCTTTGAAGGTGGATGGAAATAAACTTGGCGGTAACTTCATATAGATCTCTTCAACCAAGTTTCCATGCAAGAAGTCCCTTTTAACATCAAATTGGAGGACGGGCCAGCCCTAATTTGTAGCAACAAATAATAACACAGGAATATTATTTATTTTAGCCACTGGTGCAAATGTCTCTTGGTAGTCAATGCCACAAGTTTGAGCGTAGCCTTTGGCAATTAATTGAGCTTTATAGCGATCTATGGTGCCATCGGGCTTCAGTTTGACGATATATACCCATTTACAACCAATAAAGACCTTGTTCCTAGGGAGATCGACGAGATCCTAAGTGCCATTCTTCTCAAGGACAGTCATTTCCTCTTGCATAACAGTCTTCCACTGTGGCTGAGACAAAGCATTTGCAACGCCACAATGAATAGAAACAAAGGACAATCTAATAACAAAATGATGATACAAGGGGGACAAAGACTAGTAAGACACATAATTAGCCATAGGGTACTGAATATAAGATCTGACTCCCTTCCTCACTGCAATAGGGAGATTAGAGTCATTGACAAGTGGAGGAGCAGAAACTGAAGTACCTGAATCAAGAAAGGGATCTGAAGGGATATTGTAGTGAGGTGCAGGACGATCCACTGGACCTGTCACCCGGTTCTTTCTTTAGTAAACTTTAAGTACTTTCTCCCCCACGCCACCAGTACCCGAATCAAACAGTACCCGAATCAAACATAAAGGAGGTAACAGGAAGTGGAGAGAGAAGATTTCACCATTGAAAGCTTAACTTGAGTAGAAGACTGAGATGTAGAAAAAAATGGGATGGTTTCATGAAATGTTACATCCATAGGGACAAAGCGCTGCTTAGTAAGAGGGTGATAACATTTATAGCCCTTCTAACTTGGAGCATAGCCCAAAATATACATTTCAAAGACTTTGGATCAAGTTTTGTTTTATGAGATTTGTCAACATGCACATAGTAGATACACCTAAAAACTTTCGGAGGAATAAGAAAAAAATGAGTAGGTGACAAATAACATCAATGGAAAACTTAAACTTAAGAATCCTGGTAGGCATCCAATTAACAAGAAAGGTCCCAGTTTGAACTGCATTAGCCCAAAAAGTTTTTGGTACATTTATTGTAAAAAGTAATCCATGTGAAACTTCAAGCAAGTGTTTGCTTTTTCTTTCTGCAATCCCTTTTTTTTCGGGAGTGTCTGGGCAAGTGGTTTGATGAATAATTCCCAACTGATCCAAAAATGAAGAAAAGTATGAGACACAAACTCTCCCCGCCATTATCAAAGCGAAGAATTTTAATATTCCTATTAATCTGAATCTCAACCATTTTTTGAAAAGAGACAAATGTGGGAAAAACATCACTTTTAGATTTCAGTAAATTAACCAAAGTAACTCTCGAGTAATAATCAACATAAGTAATGAAATATTTAAAGTCAAATAAAGAGACAGTAGGAGTAGGACCTCACATAAAGTGAACAATATCAAAAGGAGTTGCACTTTTATTCAAACTAACTGGATAAAAAGCTCTATAGTGTTTTGCAAACTCACAAGTTTCACAATGAAAAGAAAAACTAGTACTAGAAAATAAGTGAAAAAACAATTTGTTTAAGATAAGCAGAGAAGGATGACCCAAACTATTGTGCCACTAAGACAACTACTGAGAAGAAATGCCGCTGTCCTTTATTGACAAAACTGGAAACTGTTGTATTGGTAACGTTGAGTGAGAGGGAACATCTAGGATGTCCAGTCCATTATCCTGATGTCCTCTACCAATTGTCCCCTTTGAATCCAAGTCCTTAAAAATACAATGAGAAGGAAAGAAGGTTACAATACAATTTAAGAATTTGGTTAAATGATTCATAGATAACAAATTTAGGGTAAAATTTGGAATGTGAAGTACATAAGATAGGGGTAAAGGGGGAGTGACAGGAATACTACCCTTACCCGCAATGGAAGAATTAGATCCATCTCCAATAGGAACTTATCCTTTCCGGAACAAATGGAATAAAAGGAATAAATGAAGATGCATCAATCATGTGGTCAGATGCTCTTGAATCAATGATCCAGGAATGACTTGGAGTAGAAATACTAGCACTGAATGCAGAGGCAGGGGTATTTGACCGAGTAAAAGAAGTTTGAGGGGTCGAAGTGGATGTATTCAAACTAGACATAAAGCGTCATAGAGCCTCGATCTCATCACGTGAAAAAGTTCTAATAGCAGGATCAGATGAAGTAGCTGGTGTAGTCTTTAACGGAGTAGATGTCACTGAATTGACACTTGGCCTCCTGCCACTAGTGAATTGGGAACCTTCACGCCCTTTAGAATAAGAACCTCTCTAAGGAGGATAGTCCGAAAACTCCTGAGGACGACCATGTAAATTCCAACAGGTTTCCTTGTATGTCTAGAACAACCATAGTACTTGTATTTGAGCTTATATTTGTCATCTCATAAAAAAACCACCCTACCACCACTTCCATGACCTCCGGAATCTCCTTGATGACTACGCTGAGAGGAAGAAATAAAAGTTGACTTTCTTATGGAAGGTGGTGGTGAAGGACTTAGCATAGCATGATGACGATCTTCTTCCACTTGAACATAAGAATGTGCTTCATTGAGTAATGGAAGGGGATCCTTTCCAAGGATATGGATACGGATGCTATCATATTCTGGATTTAGTCCGGCAAAAAAATCAAAGACTTTGTTCTCTTCAGCCTCTTTGTCATACTCAACCATATCTTCCAAGCATTTGGGACAATAAGTCTTATAATAATCAATTTCTTGCCACAGGACTTTTAGTGTAGAATAGTAGGAAAAAAGAAACCTATCATTTTGGTGAAGTTGTGGACCTATCATTTTGGCGAAGTTGTGAGACTTTTTGGCACAACTCATACATCCTAGCTTTATTCCCTTTCTTGGAGTAGGTCTGAATCATAGAGTCCCAAATATCTTTAGCAGTAAGTAAATACATGAATGCATTAGCAATGTCGGGTTGCATTGAATGAAGTAGCCATGACATAACTGTGGCATTTTCAGCCTGCCACTTCGGGAAGGTAGCTGATTTCGAATCTGAAGCCTTTGTCTCGCCCATCAAGTATCCTAACTTTCCTTTACCAATAATATCTAGTTGGGTTGAATGGAACCAAGGGAGATAATTGCTCCCATCAAATCTAACTGTTGTAATGAGCACAGTAGGAGTTTCATTCACCACTACGTCAACACCTCCAGAAGAGGCAGATGTAACATCATTAGCCTTTGACATATTCGAGACCACAATCACAAGGTATCACTAACCTAAGCAAATAAAGAACACAAAGGAAGATTCCCGATCACTAGCCCCCATCTTTTTTTTTTTTTTCCCACCAACCACAAGAAACCCTAACACCACACAACCACAACGATGTGGGTTTGCTCACATCTTCACAATAAATCCATGAACAAAATCGCCACACACTAACGATAGGGTTGATACCATCGTCTTGCTGTAAGTCAAACATCCCGCAGCCAACATCGATCCAATCACCCTTGGAAGGGAACAACTATGTAGAAACATCATATCCAACAGCTTTTAAGTATTTTTGTTTTTTTTTTTTTAATATAATTTTTTCAACAAAAAACAAAGGAAAAAGTACCAAACGTAAAAAACGTGGCCTAAAAATCAACACTAGCATCTCGATTCTCAATCAAATCGATTGGGACAAGTTCCTGATGATGCTGCATAACCCTTCATCTTCAATCAAACCCTACAAAAAATTCCCACACTGATCGGATCAAGCTGATTTGAAGATTTCTCAAATCTGCGATTTTTTAAATTTTTTTTGAAAAAACCTTCGAAAAACATGGTTGTGATCCTCTAAAAATTATAAAAAAAATACTCAAGAAAGTGTATAAATCACAATCTATCAATCCGTGAAGTTGGATTTGTCTGACACTTGTATGGCGTGTTGACGTCAGCACCTTCCTCCATTGTTCTTCGACGTTTGGAAACCTTAGATTCTTGGCTTTGATACCAAGTATTTTTTTTCTTTCTTGTAATCAATTATTAGAATAGAAGAAGAAGAAAGAAGAGAAGATGAAAAAATAAGAATAGAGAGGAGAAAACGTGAGGAGAAATGTTGGGTAGAGAATTAGTTGTATTCTCTCCCATACATGTATTTAGTTATCATTTGTAGAGTGTAAAGTACAAGAATACCCTCGTATAACACATTAGACATATGTACCCTCACTCAACTACATACATATACACCATATACTCCAACAATATATATATATATATATATATATATATATATATATATATATATATTAAAATAGAAAAATTGAAGTGTTTAAAGTGGATTGAAGTGGTGGTGATAAGGTGTTCTTCCTTGGACATGTTTAAGGTATATTGTTTTTCCAGAATTCTTGGTTAAATTAGGATTAGTGTTTTCAAGATTTTTTTTTATATAATTTATAACATTTTTTATGTCTCGTATATATCATAGTCTCAATTATCCTTGTATGATGCATGTACATGCTTCATTTTATTTATTTATTATTTTATTATTTTTTGGGATTGTTAAGCGTGGATTGTCCAAGACTCCAAGTTGAACCCATTCCACATTGGAATCAGCTGACCTGGATCGGGTCCAGCTGATCAGGTCTGATATGGGATCGGAATCAGTCTCAACATTAGTCAGCTGAGACCAATTCCGATCCTGATCCCAATCACAATCTTTAAATGATTGGTCATCTTGCCTCCTTTAGATATAAAAACACTGTTCCACAAAGCAATCCTTTTTCAAATCTTCTTATGAATGCCTTCCACATGGAGTAATTCTTGTAGCTTGCCCTTAAGGGAAGTGATGCAGGATGGGTTTGGAGACCAAACAACACCAGTGGGTTATGGGCCCAACGTAGGTTCACATTAGGACAAATTAGGTCACAATAGATAGGTTTAAGAAGGATTAAACTAATATAGTCCAAACCATATCAATTCTGAAAATTCTGGACAGATTTGAGATGGTATTATGAACTGGGATTCAACCGATCAAAATGGAACAAAACTTTGCAGGTATATAGAACTATGAATGGAGAGTTAGGCCTCAAAGTTTCAAGTCAGTTGGATTAGGGAAAGTGCATTAAACTGGGCAATCTCAGGTCTATTCCAGAAAAAGACAGCACAACAGCAAGTTTAAGGCTTAATAACTGGGTTTAAACAACTCAGAAACAAGTGAGACTACGTAGGTAATTCTATATACGAGCAAACAATATGCTAGAAAAATATCAGTTGATTCCAACCTGCCTTAATGAACAAGCATCACAGAACTCAGGTGATGGTTCTTTACAGCACTCAGGATTCTCAGATTTAAGCCCACAACCAGAATAAACCCAGATATAACCACGACAGAATGTGATCAACTCAATCTTTCACAGAACAGTAGAATGTAAGATTACTTATCTGAATTTTTGTACTCCACAGATTGTAGTAGATAGCCGTAGAGGTTGATGGATAAATACAGCACAACAGATTGTTGGATGGATGATAGTACAGCATGATATCTCAGTAGAATAATAGAGTAAATAACAGAAGAATAAAGAAGAAGAAAAACACGGAAAAGAATGGGGTTCGGGGTGGCCAAACCTCAACCCTAGAAGAGGTAGGATAAGGAGGCCCAGCCTCAACTCAAAAGGAATGATGGGAGAACCCAGTTGTACAGCACAAACACACGATTTAACTCAAATTTCTTCTCTACTAAATTGTGGGGTTTAAGTCCCTTTAAAGAACTTACAATATTCTAAAAAATAGAAACTCCTAGAAGGACTAGGAAAACCTCATTTCCTAAGGAATTACTAAAACCCTAAACTTGTAGACCAAACAATACTAAAGTTGAACTATCTCAAAAATAGATCTTTGTAAAACTCTATTTCTTCATTTACTGATATCCCTTTAGTATTTTGGTCGTAACTTTCTCAAATCACATCAGATTTGCGAAATCTTGGTCTCTTTTGAAAGGTAAAGACATCAAAATTATGCCAAAAGGGCAAGTTTTGACCTTAGAAAACTTGGACTGAAAGTAAGTTATGGGATTCCAATAAATAAAACCCTAAATTGACGGCTTCCAAGCCTTATTACAATAAGACCAAATAAAATAAATTCCTATGCTACCCTTACAAAACGTGACCCCACATGATCATCTAACTTTTTCTTATTGCTGATGGTTGCTCTCGCATCAGGAAGCCCCACATAACATAATGGAACAATCCCCGCCTTGCAATTAAGACTAGTGACCAGTTCACCTATATTTGAGATCTTTCTGACCACAACAATCTCACTCTCAGAGAAATTAATCCAAAGACCTGAGATGACTTTAAGGCATATGAGATCATAAGAAGATGGAGTTCATGATGGTTGACCTTACAAAAGATGAGAGTGTTTTCGGAAAATTATAAGAGTCATCTTGATTCTTCCCCTTCCTCTACCTTGAGGATGTGATGACTCAGCTTTTGCTAGTGGAAAAACCAAGAATGTTGATAGAGGGTCCCTCTGTCAATGTTTTCTAAAACTCTTAGAATATCCAGCTGGAACACTTTGTATTAACATTGTGGATGTTAAGGAGTAGCATGACTAATCCAACCACACCATCAACTCCATACCCCATCCTAAGGACTCTAAGATCTTCCACTTGACATGTTTGTAGGCTTTCTCCATGTCTATTTAGCATGGCAATCCTGCTTCTCCAAATCGGATTCTTAAATCTAAGCATTCATTTGCTTTTAGAACTCTGTCAAGAATTCGCCTCATTCAATGAAGACACCACGAGTTCGGAGAAATGATGGTAGGCACTTCTTTGAATGTGGCCAAATCTTTAGCAAGGAATTTATACGTGCTTCCCATGAGACTAATACTGCAAGTCTTTTAATCTTCAGCACCCTCTTTCTTTGGAGCTAACATGATGAACATTTATAGCTCCTTTTATCCAAGAATCCCTCCTCATAGAACTTATGAATCACCCTCATTTAATTGTTTTAATTTTCTTTCACACTTGAGAAAAAAAAGCCAATTAGTATGCATGAAGGCAGGGACCTTGTCTCCCTCTCTTATTGCCTTTCCATTCTTCTAAACTGTAGATGGTTTTCCAATGTGTCTATGCCAAATTTTGAAAGTTGAGATAATACTAATTCAGGTTAGGCTATAGTATTGAGATTTAAAATGCAATCTCTAACAAAATCCCACCAATCCCCAGTGATAACCTCCTTTTTCCCCAATACCTTGTTTCTCACTTTCAATCTGACAGTTGAGTTTGTTCTTCTGCTTCAATTTTCCATTATGGAAGAACGTGGTTTTACTATTATCTTCTTTGAGCCACCGGACATGAGATTTCTGCCTCCAACTTATTTCCTCCATCTTAGCCCTTCTGAGGGTCTCTTTAGAAAGCTGAGTGGATTCATCCTCTATATACAACAACAACAACAACAACAAACAGCCTTATCCCAACTATTTGGGGTCGGCTACATGAATCCTGTTCCGCCA